>CAUYRH010069198.1:0-28153 GCA_963574655.1 Perodicticus potto
TTGTTTTATTCCTTTTGACAATAAATGTGGCAAAAATTTTTTAATTTTTTCAAAAAAAAAAAAAAAAAAAAAAAAAAAAAAAAAAAAAAGAAAAGAAAAAATTAACACCAGTTAACTT
Source organism: Perodicticus potto (assembly GCA_963574655.1). NCBI lineage: Eukaryota > Metazoa > Chordata > Mammalia > Primates > Lorisidae > Perodicticus > Perodicticus potto. Next base: position 119 of record CAUYRH010069198.1, read on the forward strand.
AGCATATTAAAGTTCTTCTTCTCCAAATCATAATATTCCCTCCATTACGGACTTTGCCTAATACTTATCTATGACAGGAAAGGAGAATATGCTAGTAGTAAAGTTATAAAATACCATATCATAAAAATTTGAGAATTTATGCAGTAGAAATTAGCCCCCCAAACCTAGAAGCTTCCTATTCTCTACTCCTTCCAAAACAAACCAAAAAACCAAATCTAGAAACTCTGTATTCTTTTCTATTATAATGTGTTATTTCTATATTTTATTTATTTTTTGAGAGTCTCACTATGTCACCGTCAGTAGAGTGCTATGGTGTCACAGCTCACAGCAACCTCAAACTCTTAGGCTTAAGCAATTCTCTTGCCTCAGCCTCCCACGTAGCTGGGACTACAGGTGCCCACCACAACGCCCGGCTATATTTCTAGGTTTAGACAAAGGTGCACCTTTACCTTATATATGCGTATAAAACTTGATTAAATTAATACATCTGATAAAGGATAGGATACAACATACATTTTGTAGGTACTCCAAAATCATGAAACTGGTACTTACAGTTTTCAGACAAATCAACATGTTCCACGTAATTCTTTTCTTTAATTATCATTATTATTATTATTTTTTTTAGAGATGGGGGTCTTGTCTCACTATGTTGCTGAGGCTGATTGCTCAAGCAATCCTGCCTCAGCCCCCTCAGCCTTCTGGGCAGTGAGATTACAGGCATGCACCACCACACCTTGGCTTAGCAAGTAATTCCGTACTGAATGTTCTCAAAGCTGCAATAGTATATAAAACTCAATACTACCTGGTGCCAATGTAACAGGGAAAGAACAGCCTCTTCAACAAATAAATAGTGCTGGACAACTGAATATTGACATGTAAAAGAATGAAGCTGGACCCTTTTTTATGCCATATACAAAAATTAACTCAAAATAGATCATAGGCCCAATGTGGCAGCTCTTGACTGTAATCCAACACTCTGGGAGGCTGAGGTGGAAAGATCACTTGACATAAAGAGTTCGAGACCAAAGAGACCAACCTGAGCAAGAGTGAGACTCCGTCTCTACTAAAAATAGAAAAACTAGCCAGGCTTTGTGGCAGACATCTGTAGTCCCTGCTACTCAGGAAGCTGAGGCAAGAGGCTTGCTTGAACCCAGGAGTGAAAGATTGCTGTGAGCTAGGCTGTGGACATGGCACTCTATAGGCCCCATTGACAAGAGTGAGGCTCAACAGACATCAAAAACCAAACCAAACCAAACAACCCCCCCCCAAAACAGATCATAGACCCAAATGTTAAGAAAACTATGAAAGTCTTAAATTCTTCTGTTGCAAATGATACCATCAAGAAAGTGAAAAGGGGCTCGATGCCTGTGGCTCAACGGGCTAAGGCGCCAGTCACGTACACCTGAGCTGGCGGGTTCGAATCCAGCCTGGCTCGCCAAACAACAATGATGGCTGCAACCAAAAAATAGCCAGGCGTTGTGGCCGGCGCCTGTAGTCCCAGCTACTTGGGAGGCAGAGACAGGAGACTCGCTTGAGCCCAGGAATTAAAGGTTGCTGTGAGCTGTGACGCCACAGCACTCTATTCAGGGTGACAGCTTGAGGCTCTGCTTCAAAAAAAAAAAAAAAAAAAAAGTGAAAAGGGGCTGGGCGCGGGACTTAAGCCTGTAATCCTAGCACTTGGGAGGCAGAAGCGGGTGGACTGCCTGAGCTCATAGGTTTGAGACCAGCCTGAGCCAGAGCAAGACCTTGTCTCTAAAAACAGCAACCTAAAACTCCTGGGTTCAACAAATTCTCTTGCCTCAACCTCCCGAGTAGCTGGACTACAGGTGCCCACCACAATGCCCAGCTATTTTTAGAGATGGGGGTCTCACTCTTGCTCAGGCTGGTCTCAAACCTGTGAGTTCATGCAATTCACCTGCCTAGGCCTCCCAGAGTACTACCAATTACAGGTGTGTGCTACTGCGCCCGGCCTCAGATTTGGTTTTTACAAGGATGGACTCCATATTATTCCTAGGCAACATGTAGATAAGGCAGAGATAAAATGTATCATTTGCTATCTCATAACAAGTAGGTCTATGTGATTTGCAAAGTGAACAAATTAAGAAAGAAAAAGCCAGGAGCAGTGGCTTATGTCTATAATCCTAGCACTCTGGGAGGCGAAGGTAGGAGGGTCCTTTTGAGCTCAGGAGTTCAAGACCAGCCTGTACAAAGGCGAGACTCCGTCTCTATTAAAAACAGAAAAATTAAGGTATTTGAGGTTGCTGTGAGCTAAAACACCATAGCACTCTAGCCTGGAGCAACAGATTGAGACTCTGTCTCAGAAAGAAAAAAATGAAAAAGAGAAAGGAAGGCTAGGTACTACTCAAGAGAAGGAGACTAGAGGTCTGCTTCAGCCCTCTGAAGTCCTAGTTCACTGTAGCCTAGAACACCTAGGCTGCATAGGATTGTACCTTTGAACAGTCACTGCCCTGCAGCCTGGGCAACACTGCAAGACTTTGTCACTAACCAAAGAAAGAGCAAGGGGGGCAGGAGGGAACCCAAGAACCCAAAGTTAGTAAAGGGCTACCCATTAATAAGTGACTGTTAAGTGTTCATGCTCCCAACTTACTATCAATTTGCAAATATATTTTAATGGCTTCTTGACTTTCAGACTAACATCTCATGCAGTATTTTAATGAGCTCTAACTCCTATTTGTGAAATGTGATATTTCCAACTTAAGATACTGCTGCAAAAACATGGGGCTTTCTTTTTCTTTTCATTGGGTAAATGGATGTAGAGAAGAAAAACTAGGGAAATACTGTGTATGAGAAAGAATTCCTCATATTCAAATTTACCACCGTAACTTTCCTCAGTTTCTGAAGAAACAGATTTGATTTGGAGGCAATCTAACCCAGATTAGAATCGCCTCTAGCCTTTACTCGTTTGTTCTTTCCTTATCTTTTAAAACAGAGATAACAGTGACCTAGCCAATTACCGACAGTGTATTAAATTCGGTAACGTTTGTAATGTATTCCAGGCAATGCTTAGTATTAGCAAGCATCAAGGGTAACCTGGTAGCTGGCTCCGGTCTGTAGCTCAGCTGCTAGGGCGCCAGCCACGTACACTGGAGCTGGCGGGTTCGAACCCGGCCCCAGCCTGCTAAACAACAACAACAACAAAATAGCCGGGTGTTGTAGCAAGCTCCTGTAGCCCCAGCTACCCGGAGGGCTGAGGCAGGAGAATCGCTAAAGCCCAAGAGTTTGAGGTTGCTGTGAGCTGTGACGCCATGACACTCTACCGAGGGTGACATAATGAGACTCTGTCTCAAAACAAACCAAAAAAGAGTAACCTGGTAGAGATGAAAGAATTCTCCATACAACATAGAAGCCTCAATCAAGTACTCGAGATTTAAGCAAGGCCTAGTTGATCTGGTGTAAAGGGCCCTAAATTAGTAGTCAGGGGTCCAACAGGCTAAGCCGCGTTATTTCGCTATTTGGCAAGTCTTCCGTATTTCTGTCTTTTCATCCACAAAATATATCTATGAATCTGCCGTTCTTGCGCCCCAGCGGCCAGAGAGCACCAGGACTGTTCCCTCCGAGGAGCCCCTGAGGTCACGCGGTCAGGTACCATCCCCCTCCCCGGGCCTAGGGCCGAGACCACAGCCGCCCGGGCCAGGGCTGGACCAGAAGAGCGCGGCTCGCGTCACGGTCCGGGATGCCCCAGCGCCACGCCCTGCGTCTCTGCAGCCCTGCCTGCCTTCGCCCCGACTCGGGTCACTCCCTTGTCCCGGCCCGCTCCGGGGCAGGGATGGAGGACGAGGAGGAGGGGAAGGCGCCCACTTCACAGCGCAGGAATCTTCCACCCAAGGATGACCCCGCCAGCGCCCCTTCGCGGAAGAGTCGCACCGTCACCCCCTCCCCCGCCGTGGGCCCAGGTGCCCCGGGGCGTCCCCCCGCGTGCCCCGCATCCTCTCCGGCTCAGACCAGCGGGCGGCCGGCCGGTGAAGGGCGTCTGGCGCCCCCGGCAGCGCCGCGCCCACCGCGGGGAGAGCGCGCGCGGCGGCGGGTGGCCGCGCACGCACATAACGGGGCGCCGGCCGCAGCTCACCCAGGATTTCCCGGCGCCGATCTGCGTGGGGCTGGTCAGTGTAGACCCACTCGAAGTCTTCCCGCGAAACACGGCTCCCCATGGCGGCGGCGGCCCGCGATTCCGCTCCCGGGGCTCGCTCCCAGCCTGGTCTTCCGAGGCAGCTGCGGCGGCGACGCGGCGACTCCGCGACTCGTGTAAGCGGGCGGTGCGCGGGAGGGCCAGAAAACGGAGGGGGCGGAGCCCCGAGGCCCCGCCCCGCCCCGGCGCGCCCCGCCCCGACGCGGCCGCGGCTTCCGCGGCGCCGAGGCTCGGCCGCGGCCGGGATGCTGGGTTCCTGCCCGCTCCGGCCTGTGGGTGACCGGTGGCCGGTGCCCCGGGAAAGGTGAAAAAGGAAAGAAAAGTGTCAAGTCTGATAAAGCTGCCGCTCTGGCGCCTCAGGGGGTGGAGTAGCCGGGAATGGCTGCAGCTGTAAGTGACAAGGATCCTTGGCCCTTAATAAATGGCAGCTGCCCAAGTTCCGTTTCATTTTTTTTGTTGTTGTTGCAGCCATCATTGTTGTTTGGCCGGCCCAGGCTGGATTCGAACCCACCAACTCAGGTGTATGTGGCTGGTGCCTTAGCCGCTTGAGCCACAGGCGCCGCCATTCTGTTTCATTTTTAAGAGCAAATTATTCATTGAGTCATTTTTGAATGCCTTCTGGGAATAACACTTCCGGGAAAAATATGGTGTGTGTGGCAATTAAAAACTAATCAAGAAAAAAAGAATTCACTATTGTTGAGAGAGGTGGGCAGTGATACAGAATTTGTTTTGCGTAAATTATTCTAGTTTCCCTTTAAGATGATTGGTCAACTTTGCATCTGTCTGTCACAGAACTTATCAGCCACAACCTCTTCTTGAAAGACGGGAAATTTTATTTCATAATTAGTTTCCACTTCTACATCCAAAGGGCGACTTTGACTAAGATTGCAAAAAGGTAACCAAACCTGGTGTGCTTTGTAAAGAACATCTCTCACGGACACTCTCCCCCCAACCCCCCATAAATCTGATCAAGCCTCTAGATTCAGCTGCTATTGTACATAAAATAGAAGGAACAGAGCACCCACAGGGATACAGTCAGTAAGATCTAGCTATGGGCTTGGTGCCTGTAGCTCAAGCAGCTAAGGTGCCAGCCACATACACCAGAGCTGGCGGGCCTGCAAAATAACAATGACAACAGCAACCAAAAAATAGCCGGACATTGTGGTAGGAGCCTGTAGTCCCAGCTACTCTGGAGGCTGAGGCAAGAGAATGGTTTAAGCCCAAGTGTTGGAGGTTGCTGTGAGCTGTGATGGCACAGCACTCTACCGAGGGCGACAGCTTGAGACTCTGTCTCAAAAAAAAAGACCTAGCTATGGGAAACTCTACACAATGTCCTAGGTTCTTTAATAAATGAAATGTGAGGTGGGGGGAAGAAAAGGGAAACTGGGTGGCGCCTGTGGCTCATCAAGTAGGGCGGCAGCCCCATATACTGAAGGTGACTGGTTCAAACCTGGCCTCAGCTGAACTGCAAAAACAAAAAAATAGTCGGGCGTTGTGGCAGGCGCCTATAGTCGCAGCTACTTGGGAGGCTGAGGCAAGAGGATCGCCTAAGCCCAGGAGTTGGAGGTTGCTGAGAGCTGTGTGAGGCCATGGCACTCCACCAAGGGCGATAAAGTGAGACTCTGTCTCTACAAAAAAAAAAGGGAAACTTATAAATTAAAAAGTTTAAAAGATATTAGCCAGGCGTTGTGGCAGGTGCCTATAGTCCCAGCTACCTGGGAGGCTTAGGCAAGAGCCTCACCTGAGCCCAAGAGTTTGAGGTTGCTGTGAACTATCATGGCACAGCACTCTACCAAGATGACAAAGTGAGACTCTGTCTCCAAAAAAAAAAGACATATTAAATTCTAACTTTATTTACCTTCTTGACTTATTTAAATTCTGATTCAAATAGTGAAATTTAAAATGTTGACATGATCAAGTATCAGTTGGATATGTAAAGATTTTAAGAAATTATTGTTAATTTCTCAAATGTAGTAATAGTATTATGGTTATAGCATTGTTTTTTAAGAGTTCTTATTGGGGGCAGAGGGGAACTACCCTAAACTAGGCTAGGTGGGTGGCTCACCCTGTAATCCTAGCACTAGGGAGGCCATGGGGAAGGATCACTAGAGGTCAGGGATGGGAGACCAGTCTCCACTAAAAATAGGGGGAAAACCTAACTATGGTGCTATGAGGTGCTATGAGCTTGTGGTCCCAGCTGTTCCAGAGCCTGAGGCAGCAAGATGGCTTGAGCCCAGGATGAGATTGTGTGAGCTATGATGATGCCATTGCACTCTAGTTGGGGTAACAGAGCAAAACCTTCTCTCAAAAACAAAAACTAAACCAAGAAACATGGGGCAGCGCCTGCGGCTCATCAAGTAGGGCGCCAGCCCCATATACCGAAAGTGGCGGGTTCAAACCTGGCCTCTGCCGAACTGCAAAACAGAAAAATAGGCTCGGCGCCTGCGGCTCATCAGGCTAAGGCGCCAGCCGCGTACACCTGAGTTGGTGGGTTCGAATCCAGCCCGGGCCCGCCAAACAATGACGGCTGCAACCAAAAAATGGCCGGGCATTGTGGCGGGCGCCTGTGGTCCCAGCTACTTGGGAAGCAGAAGCAGGAGACTCGCTTGAGCCCAGGAGTTGGAGGTTGCTATGAGCTGTGATGGCACAGCACTCTATCCAGGGTGACAGCTTTAGGCTCTGTCAAAAAAAAAAAAAACAGAAAAATAGCCAAGTGTTGTGGCGGGCACCTGTAGTCCCAGCTGCTCGGGAGGCTGAGGCAAGGGAATCGTCTAAGCCCAGGAGTTGGAGGTTGCTGTGAGCTGTGTGATGCCACGGCACTCTACCGAGGGCAATAAAGTAAGACCCTGTCTCTATAAAAAAAAAAAAAATTATGGTACCATGCAAATAACCAAATAATGTTATACTATGCTACACACTTTTTATTTATTTATTTATTTATTATTTATATTTTGAGGCAGATCTCACTTTATCACCTCAGCGTCCCGAGTAGCTGGGACTACAGGCGCCCACCACAACGCCCGGCTAATTTTTCTGTTTTTGCAGTTCAGCCGAGACTGGATTTGAACCCACCACCTTCAGTACATGGGGTCGGCGCCCAACTTGATGAGCCACAGGCACCGCCCAGGACAATTCATTTTTAAGACCATTTCAATAATGATACACTTGAGATCTAATGGTAATGAAAGGTACTGGCCTGTGGGTAGACTTGACAACTTTAATTCATAGAGGAGTAATTACAGAAAACATTCTTTTTTGGGGGGGGGGGACCATGTCTCAAGCTGTTGCTCTGGGTAGAGTGCTGTGGCATCACAGCTCACAGCAATCTCAAACTCTTGGGCTCAAGCAATTCTCTTGCCTCAGTGTCCCAGGTAGCTGGGACTACAGGCGCTGGCCAGAACACCCAGCTATTTTTTTTGTTTGTTTGTTTAGCAGGCCCTGGGCCGGGTTCTAACCCATCAGCCCCAGAGCATGTGGCTGGTGCCCTAATCACTGACCTACGGGCACCTAGCCAGAAAACATTTTTTTTTTTGTAGAGACAGAGTCTTGCTTTATCACCCTCGGTAGAGTGCCATGGCGTCACACAGCTCACAGCAACTCCAACTCCTCCGATTCTCTTGCCTTAGCTTCCGAGTAGCTGGGACCACAGGTGCCCGCCACAACGCCTGGCTATTTTTTTGTTGCGATTCAACCAGTACTGGGTTTGAACCCACCACCTTCAGTATATGGGGCCAGGGCCCTACTTACTGAGCCACAGGCGCTACCCAAGAAAATATTCTTTATTCACTTCAAACAAGCCTTAACGATGACCATTTTATGCCATATATATATATAATATATATATGTATACGTATATATACTATATATATATATATATATATTTTTTTTTTTTTTTTTTTTTTTTTTTTTTTAGACAGAGCCTCAAGCTGTTGCCCTGGGTAGAGTGCCATGGCATCACAGCTCACAGCAACCTTCAACTTGTGGGCTTAAGCAGTTTTCTAGCCTTAGCCTCCCAAGTAGCTGGGACTATAGGCGCCTGCCACAACGCCCGGCTTTTTTTTTTTTTTTGGTTATACTTGTCATTGTTGTTTGGCGGGCCTGGGCTGGATTTGAACCTGCCAGCTGTGGTGAATGTGCCTGGCGCCTTAGCCACTTGAGCTATAGGCACCAAGCCTCACATATTTCTTTTTATTTTATTTTATTTTATTTTTTTGAGACAGAGCCTCAAGCTGTCACCCTGGGTAGAGTGCCGTAGCATCACAGCTCACAGCAACCTCCAATTCCTGGGCTCAAGCGAGTCTCCTGCCTCTGCCTCCCAAGTAGCTGGGACTACAGGCACCCGCCACAACCCCCGGCTATTTTTTGGTTGCAGCTGTTGTTTGGTGGGCCCGGGCTGGATTTGAACCTGCCAGGTGTGGTGTATGTGGCTGGCACCTTAGCCACAGGAGCCACTTGAGCTACAGGCACCAAACCTCATATATTTCTTTATACCAATAACAAAGACAACTTCCTCAGCTAATCCATCCTGGGCCTGCCAAACAACAATGACGGCTGCAACCAAAAAATAGCCGGGCGTTTTGGCAGGCACCTGTGGTCCCAGCTACTTGGGAGGCTTGAGCTCAGGAGTTGGAGGTTGCTGTGAGCTGTGATAGCTTGAGGCTCTCTGAATATGAATGCATGTGTCAACATGTATGAATCTCAAAAACATTAAGGTGAATGAAAGATTTACTCACAAGAATCCATCGTATATGACTCCTTTCATAACTGTAGTAAAGACAAATCTAATCTACAGTAATAGAAAGCAGGTCATTGGTTGTCTCAGCTTGAGGAGGGGAGGGATCAACTAGGAGAGACGGAAGTGAACCTTTTGGGGTGATGAAAACATTCTATATCTTAACTGTGGTGGTGGTGGTCACATGGTATTCTATATTGGTCAAATTAAAGTACTGTACACTAAAAATGAGTACACTCCATTTAAAAAATCTGTTCCTCATTAATGATAATACAAAAGATGGGGAGAACATCTGTATGGGTTCCTTTAAAGCCCTATCTCTCTCTACCTCCCTGCCCGCCATTATCACTGATACTGATTTGCTAAGAATCAGTCACAGAAAATATTTTTAGTCCAGACTCCGTGGCTCACGCCTGTGACCCTGGCACTCAGGGAGACTGAGGCCGGAGGATTGCTTTGGATCATTAGTTCTACACCAGCTTGAGAAAGAGTGAGATCCCTTTTCTAACAAATAAAAAAACAATAAGCCAGGCATGGTGGTAGGCACCTGTGTTCCCAGCTACTCATGAGCCTGAGGCAGGAGGCCAGGAAATTTGAGGTTGTGAGTTAGTCTGATGCCATGAAACTCTTACCCTGGGTAACAGAGTAAGACTGTCTCAAAAAAATGTTATTTTAATTTTTATTATTTTTGAAGTGAGACAGAATCTCACTTCATTGGCCTCGGTAGAATGCCATGGCATAATAGATCACAGCAACCTCAGAATCTTGAGCAATTCTCTTGTCTCAGCTTCTTGAGTAGCTGGGACTACAGGTGCCCACCACAACACCTGGCTATTTCTTTTTCTTTCTTTCTTTTTTTTTTTTTCTTTGAGACAGAGCCTCAAGCTGTCACCCTGAATAGAATGTCATGGCATCACAGCTCACAGCAACCTCCAACTCCTGGGCTCAAGCGAGTCTCCTGCCTCCACCTCCCAAGTAGCTGAGACTACAGGCGCTCGCCACAATGCCCAGCCACTTTTTGGTTGCAGCTGTCATTGTTGTTTGGCGGACCGGGGCTGGATTCGAACCCGCCAGCTCAGGTGTACGTGGCTGGTGCCTTAGCCACTTGAGCCACAGACGCCGAGCCACACCTGGCTATTTTTTAAGACATGAGGTCTCACTCTGGCTCAGGCTGGTCTCGAACCTGTGAGCTCAGGCAATCCACCTGCCTTGGCCTCCCAGAGTGCTAGGATTACAGGCATGAACCACCACACTGGACCCCACTAATTTTTTTTAATGTCATTAAGCATTCCTTTGTTTATGAGGTGTCAATACATTTATATTGATGTGAATTAAATTACAATCAATTTTTTCAAGTAAGTTCACCTTTCTGCAGCTAATATGTAATACTAAATTGAGACAGTGCATGCTTCCACTTAGAAAGGAAGGGTTGGGGGGGCACCTGTAGCTCAATGGAGTAGGATGCTAGCCCCATATGTCGGAGGTGGTGGGTTCAAACCCAACCCCGGCCAAAAACTGCCAAAAAAAGAGAGCTAAAAATAAACCTTTTATTTGATTCTGCAATATCATTACTAGGTATCTACCCAGAAGAAGAAAAAAATGATTTTACCACAGGGACATTTGCTCTAGAATGTTTATTGCAGCTCAATTCACAATCGCCAAGAGATGGAATTAACCCAATACCCATCAACCTACAAATGGATTAATAAACTGTGGTATATGTATCACGGAGTACTATTGAGCCATAAAAAAGATGGAAACTTTGGCAGCACTAGTAGCTCAGTGGGTTAGGATGCCAGCCACAAACACCGAGACTGGTGGGTTCGAATCCTGGCCCATGCCAGCTAAAACAACAATGTCAACTGCAACAACAACAACTACAGAAAATACCCAGGCGCTGTGGCAGGTGCCTGTAGTCCCGGCTACTTGGGAGGCTGAGGCAAGAGAATCTCTTAAGCCCGAGAGTTTGAGGTTGCTGTGAGCTGTGATGCCATAGCACTCTACCCAGGGTGACAGCTTGAGACTATGTCTTAAAAAAAAAAGAAACAAAAAGATGGAAACTTTATATCTTTTATATTTACCTGGATAGTTGAAGCACATTATTCTTAGTAAAGTATTTCAAGAATAGAAAAGCAAGCATCCAATGTCCTCAATACTAATAAGAAACCAATACATAAATAACTATATGTCCACACAAGAGAAAAACACAATTATATTCAAGGGGGCAGAGCAAATAAGGCAAATAGAAAAGAGGAGGAGAGGGGGGCACAGTTGTCACTTGCTGTGCACAATGGAAGGTTATACAGCACATCCCTGGGTGAAGGGCTCAACTACAACTTGAACTTTACCTTAGAAATGCAAACAATGTCATCTGATCACTTGTACCTCATATTAATCTGAAATTGAAAAAAAAAGAAAAACATGAGCACACCTGACTCTGAAGATCATACCCAAGAAGAGCTGCAAAGATATTGGTAATATTGGCAGTATCCTTAAAATGAAGAATGACTTACTAGATGTGACTTTTTTTTTTGAGAGTCTCACTATGTTGCCCTCTGTTGAGTGCAGTGGCGTCATAGCTCACAGCAACCTCAAACTCCTGGGCTCAAGCAATTCTCTGGTCTCAGCCTCTCACGTAGATGGGACTGCAGGTGCCCGCCATAATGCCTGGCTATTTTTAGAGATGGGGTCTCGGTCTTGCTCAGGCTGGTCTCAAACTCCTAAGCGCAAGCAATCTGCCTATCTCCACTATGGCACCTGGCCTCTACTAGATGCGATTTTTGAAGGATATGTTTAATTATTAAAATACTTAAAAAATGAAAATTGGCTTGGTGCCTGTGTCTCAATGGGCTAAGGCGCCAGCCACGTACACCTGAGCTGGCGGGTTCGAATCCAGCCCGGACCCGCCAAACAACAATGACAGCTGCAACCAAAAAAATGGCTGGGCATTGTGGCGGGCACAAGTCCCAGCTACTTGGGAGGCAGAGGCAAGAGACTCACTTGAGCCCAGGAATTGGAGGTTGCTGTGAGCTGTGATGCCAGGGCACTCTATCCAGGGTGACAGCTTGAGGCTCTGTCTCAAAAAAAATAAAAAAGAAAGTTAAAAGGCTTACTCAATAGACTATATGACTCTATATGACTCCTATATGACTCCTTTACTTATTGTAGAAAAGACAAATCTTATCTATAGTGATAGAGGTCATTGGTTGTCTGAGGCTGGGGAGTGGAAGGGGTGACCTAGGAGAGATAGAAGTGAACCTTTTGGGGTGATGAAAACATCCTATTTTTTTTTTTAGAGACTGAGTTTCACTTTATCGCCCTCGGTAGAGTGCCGTGGTGTCACAGCTCACAGCAACCTCCAACTCCCCGGCTTAGGTGATTCTCTTGCCTCAGCCTCCCGAGTAGCTGGGACTACAGGCACCTGCCACAACGCCCGGCTATTTTTATTTTTTTGCAGTTCTGCCGGGGCCGGGCTTAAACCCGCCACCCTTGGTATATGGGGCCGGTGCCCTACTTGCTGAGCCACAGGTGCCACCTAACATCCTATATCTTGATGGTCATAGTAGTGGTGACAGGTTATTTTACTGTGGTCAAATTAAAATGCTGTACTCTTGGGTGGCGCCTGTGGCTCATCGAGTAGGGTGCTGGCCCCATATACCAAAGGTGGTGGGTTCAAACCCGGCCTCGGCTGAACTGCAAAAGAGAAAAACAGCCGGGCATTGTGGCGGGAGCTACTCAGGAGGCTGAGGTAAGAGAATCGCCTAAGCCCACAAGTTGGAGGTTGCTGTGAGCTGTGATGCCACAGCACTCTACTGAGGGCGATAAAGTGAGACTCTGTCTCTACAAAATAAATAAATAAATAAATAAATAAAATACTGTACGCTAAAAATGAGTACCTCATTTTATCAATCTGTTCCTCAATAATGGTAATACAAAAGATGAAGACAACATATGCATGACTTCCTTTATTTTTGTTTCCGTCATCACTGATACCAAGCATGCTGAGATTCAGTTTGAGCAACTATATACCATTTTCAGGCCTGGCACAGTGGCTCATGCCTGTAATCTTAGCAATTTGGGAGGCTGAGGCAAGAGAATTGTTTGAGGTCAGGAGTTCTAGACCAGCCTGAGGACGAGAAAGACCCTGTCTTTACTAAAACTATAAAAAAATAAAATAAAATTATCTAGGCATTGTGGTGGGAGTCCATAGTCCCAGCTACTCCAGAAGCAGAAGCAGGGGATTGCTTAAGCCCAAGAATTTGAGGCTGCAGGAAGCTATCATGATGTCACTGCACTCTAGCCAAGGTGAGACCCCTTGTCATAAAAAATGCTGCAAACTATAAAAACATACTGTCTTGGCGCCTGTAGCTCAGCAGCTAGGGTGCCAGCCACATACACCAGAAGTGGTGGGTTCGAACCCAGCCTGGGTCTGCCAAACAACGACAACTACAACCAAAAAAAATAGCCAGGCGTTGTGACAGTCGCCTGTAGTCCCAGCTACATGGGAGGCCAAGGCAAGAGACTCACTTAAGCCCCAGAGTTTGAGGTTACTGTAAGCTGTGACGTTACAACACTCTACCAAGGCGGCATAGTGACACTCTTGTCTCAAAAAAAAAAAAAAAGCATACTATTTTCAAAGGAAGAACAAAATCTGTAAAGTTTTTCTTTTTGTGTACGTCTTAGTCCAGTTGGCCTGCTGTAACACATTGCCATAGCCTGGGTGGCTTGCGAACAATAGACGTTTATTGTTCACAGTTCTGGAGGCTGAGAAGTCCAAGATCAAGGCAAGGGCAGGTTTGGTGTCTGGTGAGGGTCTGCTTCCTAGTTCATAGATGGCACCTTCTCATTATAACCTCACATGGCAAAAGGAGTGAAGGAGTTTTCCAGAGCCTCGTCATAATGTCATTAACTCCACTCAGGAGACCTTCACCCTCATGACCTAATCACTTCCCAAAGGCCTCACCTTCTAATGTCCTCCTCTTAGGAATTTTGGGGAGACACAAACCTTCAGTCAATAGGAGTTGATATAATTTGTGTTCATTTTTTTTCTTTTCTTTCTTTTTTGAGACAGAGTCTCACTTTTTCTCACCTTCTGTAGAGTGCTATGTTGTTATAGCTCACAGTAACCTCAAACTCTTGGGCTCAAGTGATCCTCTTGCCTCAGCCTCCAAAGTAGCTGGGACTACAGGCACCCGCCACCAGCACCTGGCTATTTTGTTGTTGCAGTTGTCATTGTTGTTTAGCTGGCCTGGGCTGGGCAGTTACTAAGCCTCCTTGACGTTTTTTTGATGGCACTCGATGTGAAATTGTTTTCTGTTGGGGTTGGCTGATGATCACGACCTCTGCTGGTGTCAAATGGCTGTCCCTGTTCAGCTTTGTTATTTTCTTCTTCCTCTTCCCTTCCTTCCTGTCCTCCTCTGCCCTCTGCTGGGTTTTCTTTGTTATTATTAACCTGATGGGGTGATAAGAGCTGTTGAGCACTTAGTTTTTGTTTTTGTTTTTTTGAGACAGAGTCTCAAGCTGTCACCTTGGGTAGAGTGCTCTAGCGTCACAGCTCACAGCAACCTCAAAGTCTTGTGCTTAAGCGATTCTCTTGCCTCAGCCTCCCAAGTAGCTGGTACTATGGGTGCCTGCCACAACACCGAGCTATTTTTTTGTTGCAGTTGTCATTGTTGTTTTAGCTGGCCCGGGGTCGGGCGCGGGCTCGAACCTGCCAGCCTGGGTGTATGTGCCTGGTGCCCTACCCACTGAGCTATGAGCGCTGCCCGGGCATTTAGTTTTAAAATGACAAAGTTGTGCTGGGCATGGTGGCTCATATCAGTCATCCTCGTACTTTGAGAGGCTGAGGCTGGTGAATTTGAGTACAGGACTTCAAGACCAGCCTGAGCACAAGTGAGACCGTCTCTACTAAAAATAGAAAAACTAGCCTGGCACTGTGGTTACTGGGGAGGCTGAGGTAAGAGGGTCACTGGTCTTTGTTCTACCATGAACAATTTGTTTGAATGTTTGTGAAGCACATACTGTGTCTCAGGTGCTGGGATTGATGATTGGACTCTTGAATTTTTGCAAGAAGCCTATGAGGTAGGAACTGTTTTAGAGGTGATGAACCTGAGCCTCAGAGACATTATGAAGTACCCAAGCTAGTGACTGGAGGAGCTGGGATAAGGAGCCTGTTTATAGACTGCAGAGCATGTGTGCTTCACCTCATTCTAAGTTGCATGGAAAGACAGGGAGTTTGGGAGAGGTTCCTCTTCTCATTCTACCTGGGGAAGCCCGAGATCCCCCTTCCTTCCTTCATGCCTTCCAGCCCAAGGCAGAGGAGGAGCACTCTGAACTGGTTTCATCTCTCTCTTTCGTCTCTAGTGGCTCTCTAGGAGACAGTATGAGGAAGTACAGAAAGTCCTGTGTAAGTTCCTGTTACCAAAGTGTGTGGCTGTATGCAAATCACTAGTACTTTGAGGATGAAAAAGATGTTGCTAAATGCTTTAAACCATCTCCTAGATCCCTTTTTCTTCTAGGATTCTAAGAGATGCCAAAGCTAAGATGGACTGAAAACAAACTTCCCCTCCTGGGTAGCTGGGACTACAGGCGCCCCCCACAACGCCTGGCTATTTTTTGTTGCAGGCGCCCCCTACAACGCCTGGCTATTTTTTGTTGCAGTTTGGCTGGGGTCAAACCCGCCACCTTTGATATATGGGGCCGGCGCCCTACTCACTGAGCCACAGGCGCCGCCCAATTTGTATTTCCTTTCTAATCATCATTTGTACTTTTTGCTCAAACAATAGCCCTTTAATTTTTTCTCTTTGCAATTTAATTTTAAGACAATTAAGTGTTTCACCAAAAACCAGAGGAATATATATCAACAAATTGAGACACTTTTCTGGAGAGAATATCATGTTTAGTAGAGTCTGTATAAATCATCTCAGGAGTTCACGTGAGGAAGTTCATAAAATGAAGGACAGATCTTTTTTTTTTTAAGAAAAAAAAAAGCCCCTGAACTCCATAAATGTGTCAAGGTACAAAGTTATGATTTAATAAAAAACAATTAAAAAAAAAAAGAAAGAAAGAAAGCAAGAATACCAGGAAAGGTCTTTGGTTTTTCTTTTTCCTTTTTTTTTGAGAGTCTCATTATGTTACCCTCGGTAGAGTGTTCTGGTGTCACAGCTCACAGCAACCTCAAGCTCTTGGGCTTAAGCTCAGCCTCCCACATAGCTGGGACTACAGGTGCCTGCCACAATGCCGGGCTATTTTTTTTGTTGTTGTAGTTGTCATTGTTTAGCAGGCCCAGTTTGAACCCTCCAGCCCGTGTATGTGGCCAGTGCCCTAACCACTGGAGCTATGGGCACTGAGTCCCCCTACCCCCTTTTTTGAGACAGAATCTCACTTTGTCACCCTTGGTAGAGTGCCATGGCGTCACAGCTCACAGCAACTTCAAACTCTTGGGCTCAAGTGATCCTCTTGCCTCAACCTCCTGAGTAGCTGGGCTACAGGCACCAGCCACAATGCCTGACTAGTTTTAGACATTCTCTCGCTCTTGCTCAGGCTGGTCTCAAACTCGTGAGCTCAGACAATCCACCAGCCTAGGCCTCCCAGAGTGCGAGGATTACAGGTCTGAGCCACAGCGCCTGGCTAGATCCTTGGTTTTCTACCAATGTAATATATTACACAGCAATTTAGCCACCTGGAAAATATGAAAATAAAGATTTCCACTCTGTTCTACCTCCCGAAGACTGTGACACACAGTAGCTGCCTTCATTTTTCTAGGCTGTTATCTGGAGGACTAGAATGTAGTGATGTTGTTGTAACAATTGGCCCTGCTGCTGTCACCCTTACCCTTCAGAATAGTTATCTGTGATCTCTTTTCTGAACATCTTAAATTGTCACAAGGCGGGGTTAAAGCACTTAACAGACAAGCTTGCTCTTCCCCTGAGAATTGTTTTCAATTAATTCTCTATCATGGTTATACCTTTAAGAAATTGGTGAAATAAGTTTGTTTTTTTTTTTTTTTTTTTTTTTGAGACAGAGACTTACTCTGTTGCCCTAGGTAGAGTGCAGTGGCGGCATAGCTCACAGCAACATCAAACTCCTGGGCTCAAGCTACCCACATGCCTCAGCCTCCCAAGTAGCCACAATGCTAGGCTAGTTTTTTTTGCAGTTTTTGACCAGGGCTGGTTTTTTTTTTGAGGCAGAGCCTCAAACTGTCACCCTGGATAGAGTGCTGTGGCATCAGAGCTCACAGCAACCTCCAATTCCTGAACTCAAGCGAGTCTCCTGCCTCTGCCTCCCAAGTAGCTAGGACCACAGGCGCCCACCACAATGCGTCATTTTTGTTTGGCAGGTCCGGGCTGGATTCGAACCCGCCAGTTTAGGTGTACGTGGCTGGCGCCTTAGCCGCTTGAGCCACAGGCGCCGAGCCCAGGGCTGGGTTTGAACCCACCACTTCTGGTAATGGGGCCAGTGCCCTACTCCTTGAGCCATAGGGACTGCCTTTTTTTTTTTTTTTTTTTTTTGAGACAGAGTCTCACTCCTGCTCAGGATGGTCTTAAACTTGTGAACTCAAGCAATCCACCTGCTTTGGCCTCCCGGAGTGCCAGGATTAAAGATGTGAGCCACCGCACCTGGCCTGATTTGTTATGATTTTATTTGATTTTAACTCTTGAGTATTTTCTTTTGGACCCTTAAGAAATTTTGAAGAGAACCAGTATTCTTCCTTGGCAGAGCAAAAGAATTGGTGGTCACCACTTTTGTACTGACCAGCAACACATTATAGTAAGGTGACTTTAGCCCTGAGTCAGTGGCCTCAGACCACATCTGCTGCTAGGATTGCTTCCTATTTAAGATTACAGGTTTTAGAAGCCTTACAAATGTTATCTACCTGCACACCTAGGGCTAATCCACTGCCAAAAAACTTTAAAAGTTGTTTTCTCTAAGCTCAGCTTTTTCTTGATCTTGGGTTCCATGTGTATGGATCGGTCTCATTGTCCCCAGGTTTTTTAGAATATAGTGTAGCAGAAAGTTTATAAGCTTAGAAGCAAGGAGGTTTAAGTCAAATCCCACTTAAGTCACTGTGGACAGGTTACTTAGTGTGAGTTCAACTTCCCCTAAGGAGAGTAATTCTGCTTTATTAAGGTGGCTGTGAGGACTATAATAAGATATGTAAAACACCCAGTACAGTGCTCCAAAAGATAATAGCTAGTATGTTAGCAACAGAGCTCTATATTTTGTGCATGAAATACAATGAAAACGAGTAGCACTGGTAATAACACATTTATTTATGTACCCTGTTGTGAGACCGGGAGGTGATTTTCACTTTCCAATGATTGATTAGGTTATAACAATTAAAATTCCAGAAGGTAAACTAATAATTTATTGTTGCTCATAAGCATAAGCAATTTACAGACATGGCACCACATAAAGGAATTTTAAACACTTCTAGCCTTTTGGTATTGCTTTGAATATGGACCAGTATGCTTTGGCAATGGACTTTAATAGAGTTACCAATATGGTTCTAAATTTCATGGTTCTTTTAAGACACAACAGAATAATTTGGGTTTACTTTTTGAACTTCAGAAATTTAATCAAGATCCTTAGGCATCTGCAAAAAGGACATTACTTAAGCCTGTCATATTTCTTGTCAATATAACAGTATTGTTATTAAAACTAAAACCATGGTAGGCAGCAATTAATTGCTAGTCACATTTTATAGATTTAGTACTTTTGAAAATAACTCACCTCATATGGCAAGCTAGGATTTTAAAACAGTTTTAACTTAACTTTTGCATATAAAAGCAATTCAGATAGATTTCAAGTCAAAAAATTGGACAGCATATCAGATTGCGTCTCTTGTGAGAATCAGTCATTTCCAAGAGACTGTAACATACAGGACATTTCCTTTCAGAATGTTCTATTATTCCTGGCTTCAAATCTTAACTCACACCATTTACTTTTAGAGGGTTAGGTAAGTGTAACAAGTGGGTATTTATTGCTAGAGCAACATAAAAGAATGTGCGAATCACCAAGTATGAGATTTACATTAAATTAAAATCATATACTGTTGGAAATAGGTAAGATAGGGAGTTCCCAGATCCTAGAAAATATTATGGCTAAGGAAACAGAGAACTCAAAAAAGGAATTCACCTCCAAGAAACTAATTAAGTTTAGTAAAATAGAATTAAGTGCCCTGTCTTAGGAAAAAAGTTTATTAATAACAAGGAACAACTGGGACATCACACATCATTTCTTTGGAGATTAAAGTGCAGGCTATGGAATGGCATATAAAATAATGCATAAAATAGTGCAATCTTAAGGTGCCATTATTTTTATTACACATAGCCTATTTTTTGTATGTCCATTTTCTCTCAAAAATCCAGCTGTAGTGACACCTTTTAGCTTATTTATTTAGGCATTACTTATACTCTGTTTTACCCACCTGTGGGGCTACATAGAATATTTTAACATTTTAACATGTAGAATAATAGCGCATACAACTTGAAACTACTCAATAGAGATTAAGGCAAACCCCTGTAAAGTTCAGTACTCGAAAAAACATGTTTTACAAAAAAAGCCACTTCCAAAACCAGTGGCTTTAGACCTGATGACACCCCAATAGTCTTTTAAAACAGTATAATTATTCTGAATACATCTGTGTTTGCCCCATTATTTCCAGGCTCTGTACATCAAAAGAGGAGTTTGAAAAACAACAGGTTCTATAACCTCAGAATATGTGAAAACCAAGTAAGCCAATTCCATGGGAAGGATAAGTAGAGGGTCCACTTGGGGCTAAGTGTGAGGACAGTCCTCTTCATTTCTTACACACGCCTTTCACATTTTCATCCATGTGTGTAGTGTTGTACCATAATAAATTTATGCGTGGGAATGACCCATTATAATAGAGATGTCTCCTCTGAAAAACAGCCAAGGAAGACGATGGAAATACTTTAAGAAATGTTGCATTAGGACAACATGATATTAACACACGGCATTTAAATAACATATAAAAAGCAGGGCAGGGTGGCTCTTAGGAGGTTAATTTATAGTTTTCCTGTGAATTATATATATATCAGTTATAACTGATCGAAATAATTTGTGATTTATTGAGCCTTAAATACCATTATGCTATCCATTAACAAGCAGAACAGCTATCCAATAACTGTCCTAATGAATGGTGAAGGCAATATGCTAACAAGTTTAGTTAGTAGTCTAAGTAAGATTTAAGACTTGAACAACTGAACTGTAGTGCTTTATTTTCCTAATATATGGAACATTCATGCATTAACAAATGCAACTTACTAGCCTTATGGACAGGTGATTACAAGTTGTAAAAATGTGGATTATGGAACAGAGTATCTACCCACCAATAATGTGACTGCTTATTTATGAAAGCCATATACTTGTGTTAACCAGTGGAAGACTATGCATACATGTAGGCTATCTAGATATAGTTTAAAAAAACTTCAGGATGCTTAATAATTCATTAACAATATCCCTTTGTTGTATAAGGATTATAGTTTGTAAACCTGTAAACACAAATATTAAGAAAAAAAAAAAAGTCTTCCTATTACCAGAAAAGCAGACCATTAAAGGCTATAGGTATTCCAATGGGCCTCCTCCAAAGTTATGATAATATGGCTAAATCCTATGATTAAAAAAATGTGAACTGCTGAGAAAATGAGTTCCAGACAGGGACTTTTATGGATGACCTTGGCTGACAAATGTTTTTTGGAAATTGTTTTATTTTAAAATTACTTCTCAACAAACCATGAAACACTTGGATGTTACTTTATAGTTTCTCATTGAAAACATACTAAATTGTAAATGGTATTTCAAAATTAGACATAGAATTGATCAAAATGTAAGGACAATATTAAAAATGGATAGAAAAAAGTTTCAATTGGTGAGTTTAATCTAGCCTTATTATGTTGGACGGATAAAAAAAGGTGGTAACCTTGTGCTTTTTATTCAACTAAGGTACTTACCAAACCTTAGGTTTTATACAGGTGTCAAACTCCCACCTGGAAAGGGATAATTTTCTATATTATACCTAGAGTTACTTTAAATAACTGAAGCCCAAGGCAACAGTTGTTTAAAAGAACTTAACAAATAACTACTACATAATTCAGTACATTAAGATAAAACCAGGACAGTGATAGGTGAATGTCTCAAAACACATGTAACTGGGGGAAATAACCACTGAACACAATTTGGAGGTTGTTAAAGTGACCACTCAGAAGGCTGAACAGTGCAAGACATGCTTTTCCAGTTACAAGCTCAAAACAGGAGTGCAAATGAAATTAAAGCTTCTGTTTAAAGTTGTAGGATAAGGAAAGCTTGAAATTAATATTAAAAAGCTTCCCTCAGGTCATCCCCCAGAAAAGAAATAATCGGAATGCTTTCTCATGCTACAATTTTCTTCAAGGAACATTTCCTTCAATGGCAAAACTACATCCTGTAAGTGGCGTCCCCTCCTCACTTACACGTGATCAGTGAGCACTCACACTTGTGAGTGAGGAGCAGTACTGCTCCCAGAGGTGCAATATGGAAAGAGCCTTGGAATTTGGGGTTCCTGTCTTAGCCATTGTGCCTGAACTCTACAGAGAAGAAATAAAGCAATGGAATTCAAGAGTTTCTTCTTCCTATAAAACTGGAGGACAAACAGACTAACAACTTCTCCTCTAGAGGCAAGCTGTTGTGGTAGAAGATATTAAGCGCTTAAATAAACCAAGACACTGCTCTAAAAAGTGGAGAATTGTAGAGGTTCAAGATCAATACCAGTGCAAGAGCTTTTTAAGTGAGTTGACTAGGCAACGCATGCATCCATGCAAATGTAGGACATGGCCCCAAAAGAGAATTGAAAACATGTATCTAACAACTGGGTAAGTCCCTTGCCAGTAGTTTATAAAAATATATAGTCAATACTGTAGATGCTTCTTCTACAGTCAATACTATGGAAGTCCATTTTAGTTACCCATTACTCCAATACCAAAACCATTAACTACTTTTCAGACATTCCAGACAAAGGTCACTTATAACAAAAAGACAACTTAAAAAAAACCCCAAACAACAAGATAGTGTTCATTTTAAAAAGTAAGTCTTTTCTTTCAAGTGAACAGGACATTTTCTGTATGAAACTTAACTTCTAGTCTATCAAGACTGGGTTTAAGATCTTTATGTAATGTGCATATATGCAGAAACAAATTAACTTACTTTAAACATTATCTGCACAGAAAAAAGTTAACTCCTCAAAACATGATAGAATAGGTCTGGTTAGTACAAATCTATTTGCAAAGTAAAAAGACTGTGCATTAGTTCAACCAGAAGAGGGAAAAGAAATGTCCCAACAATAAGAGTTCAAGTTGTGTTCTGAAAGCCTAGAAGCCTAGGGGACACCATGTTGCTCACAGTATCCTGATATGCATAACTGCTTAAGCTACTAAGCCATGTCTGCCTCTGGAGCTAGAAACACTTTCCAATTTACTTTCTATTCCGAAGACGTTTAGATTTCCTAAGAGAGTCTATGGCTTCTGTGGCCTTTTTTCGTTTCCGAGGAGACTCCTCATTCTGCCCAGACCCTGAGGAGTTTCCCACTGCACTTTCCATTACTTCTCGTAGTTTGCGCTCTAGCTCTGCCAACCGTGCATTCTGTTCACCTATGATCTGGGTCTGCTCTAGCAGTTTCTGATCTTGGTCTTGAAGCTGTTTCTGCTGTTCTTGCACTTTGGTGCGAAGCTCAGAAATTTCACGCCTGAGAACAGTCACGCCAGCACCATTTGTTTTAACCTGCTGCTGGAGTTTGGTAACCTCTTGTCTTGAAGGGTTTTGCTTGGAGAAAAGCTGCATTGTCGTTAGGGCTGCAGATGGTCCTGGAACTGTGGAGAAACAGTTTAAAAGGGTCAATCACTGAAAATGTCTCCCTACCAGTAATTCTTAACCTTATATCAAAATGGGATATGCTTATCACATGAACTTTCAATAATTTCTTTTTTGCATTCCGCTTAGTCTAATGGGTCAATCAGATACATCGTTTCAACTATAGAGGAGTTTGAATTCTGGCTCAGAACCCGAAGCACAGTGGTTATGGTATTAGACACATTCACGGAGGTTAGTGGGTTTGAACCCAGCCCGGTCCAGGGCCAGCTAAACAATAATGACAATAACAATAAAAAATAGCTGAGTGTTGTGGTGGGCACATGTAGTCCCAGCTACCTGGGAGGCTGATGCAAGAGAATCGCTTAAGACCAAGAGTTTGAGGTTGCTGTGAGCTGTAATGCCACAGTATTCTACTGAGGGCAAAATATGAGACTCTGGCTCCAAAAAAAAAAAAGAGTTTGAATTCTGATCCTCTTGCTCATGTCAGAAAATGAAGAGGGACAATAATGGCACAAACTTGGATTTAAAATATTATAAAACATTTTTAGGACCTAGTAGAAATATGAATAGGAAAATTAAAATTATTTTCTATCTTACTCACATAAAGAAACATAAAGTTAGAAGTGCACACTTATAGTTTACCCGTAATCCCAAAGTCTGAAATTTTCAAATCCAAAATCCAAAATGTTTGAGTGCTGATGTGATTGATGTTCAAGGGAAAGATTCACTAGACCACTTTCGATTTCGGAATTGGGATTAGGAATGCTCAACTCGTAAGTGTAATGCAAATATTCCAAAATCTAAAACAAATTTGAAATTGGAAACACTTCCTTTTTTTTTTTTTTGAGACAGAGCCTCAAGCTGTCACCCTGGAGAGAGCGCCGTGGCATCACAGCTCACAGCAACCTCCAACTTCTGGGCTCAAGCGAGTCTCTTGCCTCCGCCTCCAAGTAGCTGGGACTACAGGCACCCGCCACAACGCCCGGCCATTTTTTTTTTTTTTTGGTTGCAGCCGTCATTGTTGTTTGGGGGGCCCAGGCTGGATTCGAACCCACCAGCTCAGATGTATGTGGCTGGCGCCTTAGCCCGTTGAGCCATAGGCGCCAAGCCTGGAAACACTTCTTGTTCCAAGAATTCTAGATAAGGGACACTCAACTTGTATCATTTTCTTAAATTCACTCTGCACTTAATTACAGGCGAAGGCTTAAATGTTAGCCAAAGAGTAGGGGACTCCATCAAAGAGTAGGTTACATTACACATTACAATTATAAAGAATTTCTGACATAGTACAATAAGGCTTTGGACCTATTCTCTTTTAGGAATAATCAGAATGTAACATGGGCATAAAAATCACCATTTCAAACTAGGAACCTATTTTTTTGAACTTATCTAACTGAAGGTTTTTTTATTTATTTATTTTTGAGACAGAGCCTCAAGCTGTCACCCTGGATAGAGTGCCGGGGCATCTCAGCTCACAGCAACCTCCAATTCCTGGGCTCAAGCGAGTCTCCTGCCTCTGTCTCCCAAGTAGCTGGAACTACAGGCGCCCACCACAACACCCGGCCGTTTTTTGGTTGCAGCCATCATTGTTTGGCAGGCCGGGCTGGATTCGAACTCGCCAGCTTAGGTGTACGTGGCTGGTGCCTTAGCCACTTGAGTCACAGGTGCTGAGCCAACTGAAGGTTTTTTAAAACAACCAGATGGACCATTCATACCCTAAACCCATCATGCTAATTTTCTCCTTGCCTAGCTAAATAACTATAATGTTTTCTTTTCTTTTTTTTAGAGACAGAGTCTCATTTTATCACCCTCGGTAGAGTGCCATGGAGTCACAGCTCAAAACACCTCCATCTCCTGGGCTTAGGTGATTCTCTTGCCTCAGCCTCCCGAGTAGCTGGGACTACATTCTTTTTTTTTTTTTTTTTTGAGATAGAGTCTCATTTTGTTGTCCTCAGTAGAGTGCTTTGGTGTCACAGCTCACAGCAACCTCCAGCTCTTAGGCTTATCCGATTCTCTTGCCTCAGCCTCCCCAGTAGCTGGGACTACAGGCGCCCACCACAACGCCTGGCTATTTTTTTGTTGCTGTTTGGCCGGGGCTGGGTTCGAACCCGCCCCCTCAGTATATGGGGCCTGCGCCCTACTCACTGAGCCACAGGCGCCACCCTATAGTATTTTCTTTGTCTGATATTCTTTCTTACCTTTCTGTTTATCCTTATCCAACTTCCACTCACATACCAAGGCTCAGATCAAGATTAGTCAACAGTGATCTGATTTGGTATGGACAAAATTAATTTTCATTGGACACTGCCTTAAAATATTTCTCTTATGTATGATAATTTAACTTTGAGTCTGGATATGTCTTACTTTTTGAAATAATAAGATCCATGAGAGCAGATACCATGTATTACACACTTCTTTTTAGTCTCCACAGGACAAAGTATGGTGCCGTGTGTATAATAGGTACTCAATAAATAATAGATACATTAATAGCTGGGATGTGTAGACTTTATTTATTTATTTATTTTATTTTTTTTAAGAGATAGAGTCTCACTTTATCGCCCTCGGTAGAGTGCTGTGGCGTTATAGCTCACAGCAACCTCCAACTCCAGGGCTTAGGCGATTCTCTTGCCTCAGCCACCCGAGTAGCAGGGACTACAGGTGCCCACCACAACGCCCGGCTATTTTTTGTTGTTTGGCCAGGGCCGGGCTTGAACCCGCCACCCTCGGTATATGGGACCGGCACCCTATGTGCTGAGCCACAGGTGCCACCCTTTATTTATTTTTTTTGAGACAAGAGTCTGATTATGTCACCCTTGGTAGAGTGCCATGGTATCACAGCTCACAGCAACCTCAAACTCTTGGGCTCAAGCGATTCTCTTGCCTCAGCTTCCCAAGTAGCTGGGACTACAGGTGCCCACCACAGCACCCAGCTATTTTTAGATGAGTCTCACTCAGGCTGGTCTTGAACCTGTGAGCTCAGACAATCCACCCATCTCGGCTTCCCAGAGTGCTGGGATTTGTTTGTCTTTTTGTTTTTTTTAATGGCATCTTTATTTATTTATTTATTTTTCTGAGACAGAGCCTCAAGCCGTCACCCTGGATAGAGTGCTGTGGCATCACAGCTCACAGCAACCTCCAATTCCAGGGCTCAAGCGAGTCTCCTGCCTCTGCCTCCCAAGTAGCTGGGAATATAGGCGCCCGCCACAACGCCCGGCCATTTTTTGGCTGCAGCCATTGCTGTTGTTTGGCGGGCCTGGGCTGGATTTGAACCCGCCAGCTCAGGTGTATGTGGCTGGCGCCTCAGCCCATTGAGCCACAAGAGCAGAGCCGGTATATTTGTTTTTTTAAAAAATGAATGTTAACTAATCAGAAACATAAACAAAACATACAGATGGATGGTCCCCAAATTACAATGTTTTGACTTATGGTATTTTTGACTTTATAATACCACAAAAGTGATACACATCCAGTAGAAACTGTACTTTGAGCACCCATATGACCACTGTTTTTCACTTTTAGTACATTCAATAAATTATGAGATAATTCAATGCTTTCTTATAAAATAGGCTTTTTGTTAAGATGATTTAGCCCAATTTTAGGCTAATGTGGTGTTCTGAGCATGTTTAAGGTAGACGAGGCTAACCTCTGCTGTTCAGTAGGTTAGGTGTATTAAATGCATTTTTCTTTTCTTTTTTTGAGACAGAGTTTCACTTTGCCACCCTAGATAGAGTGCCATTTTAGAGAGGGGGTCTTGCTCTTGCTCTGGCTGGTCTCAAACCTGTGAGCTCAGACAATCCACCAGTCTCAGCCTCCCAGAGTGCTAGGATTACAGGAGTGAGCCATTGTGCCTGGCCTAAATGCAATTTTGATTTATGATATTTTCTTTCTTTCTTTTTTTTTTGAGACAAGAGCCTCCCTATGTTGCCCTTGGTACAGTGCCATGGCGCTACAGCTCACAGCAACCTCAAACAAGCGATTCTCTTGCCTCAGCCTCCCAAATAGCTGGGACCACAGGTGCCCGCTATAACGCCTGGCCACTTTTTGTCGTAGTTGTCATTTTGTTCAGCTGGCCTAGGCTGGGTTCAAACCTGCCACCCTTGGTGTATGTGGCTGGTGCCCTAACTATTGTGCTACAGGCGCCAAGCCGATTTATGATTTTTTATTTTTTATTTTTTTGTAGAGACAGAGTCTCACTCTATCACCCTCTGTAGAGTGTTGTGGCGTCACACAGCTCACAGCAAGCTCCAACTCCTGGCTATTTTTGTGATGCAGTTTGGCCGGGATTGGGTTTGAACCCGCCACCCTCGGTATATGGGGCCGGCGCCCTACTCGCTGAGCCACAGGCGCTGTCCCAATTTATGATATTTTTTTCTTTTTTTTTTTAATTTTTGAGACAGAGTCTCAAGTAGTTGACCTGGGTAGAGGGTCATGGCGTCATACCTCATAGCAACCTCGAACTCTTGGGCTTAAGTGATTCTCTTCCCTCAGCCTCCAAAGTAGCTGGGATTACAGGGGCCCACTATAACACCTGGCCAAATTTTTTTTTTTTTTTTTTGGTTGTAGTTGTCATTGTTGTTTGGCAGGCCCAGGCTGGATTCGAACCTACCAGCACTGGTGTATGTGGCTGGCGCCCTAGATGCTAAGTTACAGGTGCCAAGCCAGATGTATGATATTTTCTTTTCTTTTCTTTTTTTTTTTTTTTTTGGCCAGGGCTGGGTTTGAACCCGCCACCTCTGGTATATGGGGCTGGCACCCTACTCTTTCGAGCCACAGGCGCCGCCTGATTTACACATAACTTTTCACTCAGCAATTCTACTTCTAACAAATTTTTGTAAGTGAATACTTGTGGTGTGCACAGATTTAGCCATAAAACTGTTCGTATTTATCTTCAGAGTACAGGTTAAATACTGAAAAACCAGAAACAACAAATGGGCCTAATAGTTCTAATCTATAATCAAATCTGTCATTAAAAGTGATGTTGCAAATAAATATTTACTGACCCAGAAAAGTCTGAGATAAGATGTGTATTGTTAAGTGGGGGAAAAAGTTATAAAACTATGTACAAACTGAACATATTATAAACAAGAGATACCTGGAGGAGACCCCATGAGTCTTCCAGACACATCTGATCCTGGTAATTTTCTCTTTAGAATTGGAACAATCTTTTCATCAAAGTATTCCATTGCCATGGAAGAAATATCCCTTAATTCTTGAAGAACTTCATGAGCTCGTTGAGGGGCTCTGGTAGAATTGACATATCTCAACACACGATAAATCTCATCAATCACCT
>CAUYRH010069199.1:0-30544 GCA_963574655.1 Perodicticus potto
TAGTCCCAGCTACTTGGGAGGCGGAGGCAAGAGACTCGCTTGAGCCCAGGAATTGGAGGTTGCTGTGAGCTGTGAAGCCATGGCACTCTATCCAGGGTGACAGCTTGAGGCTCTGTCTCAAAAAAAAAAAATTCTCAGACATAAATGATTACAATTACAATCCTCCATCACTCTGTGCTTCCAGTGTCTTTGGTACTTTGGGTTGGAATCAAGGAAAATCATGGTTCCTGCAAAAGAGTGGTTACAAATGGCAGCAGTTTTTTTTTCCCTTAAATTGCCATCATAGAGCATTCAAATGAATAGACAGAGCAGAAGCATCTGCATTTGAGGGACATACATAAATATATTTCCCAATGGGCTATCACAAAAGTAATAAGCAGAGCTGGGCATGGTGGCTTATACCTGCAGACCCAGCTAGTCAGGAGGTTAAGGTAAGAGGATCACTTGAGCCCAGGAGTTTATGACCAGCCTAGACAATATAGTGAGATCCCACTCCCAAAATAATAATAGTAATACATAATAAGTAATACATACACCAGGATTGGCAGGTATGAACCTGGCCCGTGCCTACTAAACAACAATGACAACTACAACAAAAAAATAGCCGGGTGTTTTGGTGGGCACCTGTACTTCCAGCTACTTGGAAGGCTGAGGCAAGAGAATTGCTTAAGTCCAGAAGTTGGAGGTTGCTGTGAGCTGTGATGCCACAGCACTCTACCTAGGGCGACAGCTTGAGGCTCTGTCTCAAAAAAAAAAAAAAAAAGAAAGTATCTTCACTTTTTTTTTTTTTTAATTTATTGTTGGGGATTCTTTGAGGGTACAAGAAACTCGGTTACTGGCTCGGCGCCTGTGGCTCAACGGGCTAAGGCGCCAGCCTCGTACACCTGAGCTGGCAGGTTCGAATCCAGCCCTGGCCCACCAAACAACAATGACGGCTGCAACCAAAAAATGGCCAGGCGTTGTGGCGGGCGCCTGTAGTCCCAGCTACCTGGGAGGTGGAGGCAAGAGACTCACTTGAGTACAGGAATTGGAATTTGCTGTGAGCTGTGATTCCACAGCACTCTATTCAGGGTGACAGCTTGAGGTTCTGTATAAAAAAAAAAAAAAAAGAAACCGGGTTACACTGATTGCATTTGTTAGGTAAATACCTACAATCATGTCTTGCCCCCAAAGATGTGGCACACACCAAGAGAAAGTATCTTCTCTATTAATGGCACTCAGTAGCTTATCCTGCAGGTCTCAGGTCTTAGGGTCATCCCAGCCCCTCGGTCTAGCCCAGCTTTTCTAGAATTCTGCATCCAGCTCTTA
Source organism: Perodicticus potto (assembly GCA_963574655.1). NCBI lineage: Eukaryota > Metazoa > Chordata > Mammalia > Primates > Lorisidae > Perodicticus > Perodicticus potto. Next base: position 1,309 of record CAUYRH010069199.1, read on the forward strand.
TCTCTCAGGTGTAAATGGATCTAGGGTACTGACATTCTTGGGTGTTCCAATAGCTCCCTGACCTTGAGGGGGTACCTTAAGGGGTACAGAGAGAGGGTGGATGGGTCTGGAAGCTAGCTACTGGGTGTGGAGTCTAGGCAATGCCTGTCTAGCTTTCCTACAGCCCCATCTCCTTCCCTCAGATCCTGGTGGCTTTGAGACACCTTCACTTTAAGAACATCGTCCACTGTGACCTGAAACCAGAAAACGTGTTGCTGGCATCGGCTGACCCATTTCCTCAGGTTAGTCATGTCCCCTTCTGATTTGGGGGAAGTCTAGTCAATGCTGGTGGCAGGTGGGGATTGTATTTATCAAGATACAGTCTCAGCAGCCAGTGTACAGAGCCAAGATGACAATGTTTTAAATAAGTAGGGACTTCTTTCTCATGTATAGTCTGATATAAACAATCAGGGGCTGCAAAAGCAATTCAGTGGTGTTGGGGGTGAAGCATCCTCTTGTTGTGGCCTCTCTGGGGTGTTGCTGGCCCTTTGTGGCACCCCACAATGTCTGCTCACCAGCCAGGGGAAGGGAGGGAAAAAAAAGAGGAAAAATAGACACACCCCTTTCCTTCCCTAAGGCAGTAAGTCCTCATTTCATGTTCTTTGAAACTGTAACTTAAAGTAAAACAATGTATAATGGAGCCAGTTTTACAATGGTTAATTGATATAAACAAGAATGAAGTTCCTATGGCATATTTTTGGTAACAGAAATGTCACCAAACTTCTAAATAAGACCAAAACACTTCTTCTTTTTTTGTTTTTGTGATTGAGACAGTCTCACTTTGTCACCCTGGGTAGAGTGCCATGGCATCATAGTTCACAGCAACCTCAGACTCTTGGGCTCAAGCGATTCTCTTGCATCAGCCTCCCTAGTAGCTGGGACTACAGGCGCCCACCAAAAAACCTAGCTATTTGTTTGTTTCTTTGTTTAGAAGGCCCGGGCCGGGTTTGAACCCATCAGCCCCAGAGCATGTGGCCTAGTGCCCTAACTACTGAGCTACCGGACCCCAACCCAAAAACGCTTCTGATATTAAACTTTGAAGGACAAGCAGTGGCTCATACCTATGAACCTAGCACTCTAGGAGGCCAAGGCAGGTGGATATCTTGAGCTCAGGAGTTCCAGACCAGCCTGAGCAAGAGCAAGACCCCATCTCTACAAATAGCTATGCATGGCTCGGAGCCCGTTACTTAGTGATTTGGATGCTGGCCACATACACCGACTGAGGCAGGCAGGTTTGAACCTGGCCTGGGCCAGCTAAACAACGACGACAACTGCAACAAAAAAATAGCTGGGCGTTGTGGCAGGTGCCTGTAGTCCCAGCTACTTGGGAGGCTGTGGCAGAGAATTACTTAAACCCAAGAGCTTAAGGTTGCTGTGAGCTGTGATGTTACAGCACTTTACAGAGGGCGACATAATGAGACTCTATCTCAAAAAATAAATAAATAAATACAAGGTGAAATTAGTTTTAATAATATAGTTTATTGGGTGGCACCTGTGGCTCAAAGGAATAGGGCACCGGCCCGATATACCAGAGGTGGTGGGTTCAAACCCGGCCCTGGCCAAAAAAAAAAATTTTTTTTTTTTTAAATATAATTTAGGCTTGGCGCCTATGGCTCAACAGCCTAAGGCGCCAGCCGCGTACACCTGTGCTGGCAGGTTCGAATCCAGCCCGGGCCCACCAAACAACAATGAAGGATGCAACCAAAAAATGGCCGGGCCTTGTGGCGGGCGCCTGTGGTCCCAGCTACCTGGGAGGCGGAGGCAGTAGACTCACTTGAACCCAGGAATTGGAGGTTGCTGTGAGCTGTGATGCCACAGCACTCTATCCAGGGTGACAGCTTGAGGCTCTGTCTCAAAAAAAAAAAACCCAGACTCTTCTTACCTTTTATAAAGTCTATTATAAAACAAAAACATAAACATGATAGAAGTTAAAATATAATGGAGTATAGTACTTAAATAATTATAAAAAGAGTTGTAGGACTTCTTATGAAATTAGGAGTTATATAAAGTATGATATTAGTTAGTTGGTTATTTTTAAACTAACTAATTCCTTAGAGGAAACACTGATTTTATTATTTCCATTTAAAATTTTTAAGAAATAAAACTTATTTTTTTACAGGAAATTTGAATTAGAAATAAATCTGAATGTTTCTTTATGGATCAGGTTGCTTTGTATTTCTCTAAGTTGTCTAGGAATCTTATCTTGTTTAAGATTTTAAAAATTTCCAATAATTCCCTGAGAAAAGTAAATAATAATTTTACATTTAATTTGTTCTTTAAGTCAGAAGACATTATTATGCCACCAAAGTATGTCAGACACAAAGCAGCAAAGTGTGGGACCAGATGAAAAGGGAAAGGACAAACCAAGAGGCAATGAGCAACAGGCCTAAGAGTGTACAGAAATATGTTATTTTCTTTTATCATTTATTGTCTGATTTGCTTGAATTTTAAAAATTATTTTTAATAATTGTGGGTACATAATAATGATAATTGTAAATGTGTATAGGGTACATGTGATGTTTTGATGCAGGCATACAATATGTAATAAGCAAATCAGGTTAAGTGGGGTGTCAATTACCTCAAGCATTATATATTTCTTTGTGGTAAGAGCTTACCAATTCCATCCTTTTAGTTATTTTAAAGTATACCATAACGTTGTTGACTATAGTGAACAAACCCATGTATTGTAGTTTATACCTCTGTATTTCTTTCTTTCTTTTTTCTTTTTTTTTTAGAGACAGAGTTTTACTTTGTCACCCTCTGTAGAGTAAAGTGGCATCACAGCTCACAGCAACCTCCAGCTCATGGGCTTAGATGATTATCTTGCCTCAGCCTCCTGAACAGCTGGGACTAAAGACACCCACCACAATGCCTGGATTTTTTTATTACTATTATTATTATTATTATTATTTTGTAGAGACAGTCTTTACTTTATCACCCTCGGTAGAGTGCTGTGGTGTCACACAGCTCACAGCAACCTCCGACTCCTGGGCTTAGGCGATTCTCTTGCCTCAGCCTCCCGAGTACCTGGGACTACAGGCGCCCGCCACAATGCCTGGCTATTTTTCTGTTTTACAGTTTGGCCGACGCCAGGTTTGAACCTGCCACCTTCAGTATATGGACCAGCACCCTACTTGATGAGCCATAGGCACCACCCAATGCCTGGATTTTTTGTTGCAGTTTGGCCAGGGCCTGTTCGAACCTGCTGCCCTCTGTGTATGGGGCGGTTCCCTATACCTCTGTATCTCTTAATCAGTACATTAGCAACCACACTGTTGACTCATGCCTTCCAATAATCACATGGTCACAGATTGTCATAAAATATTAGATTTATTTATTTATTTTTACTTTTTATTTATTTACTTATTTTTTATTTTTGCAGTTTTTGGCTGGGGCTGGGTTTGAATCTGCCTCCTGTGGTATATGGGACTGCACCCTACTCCTTTGAGCCACAGGCACCGCCCAAATATTAGATTTACTATCTTTTTTTTATTTCAGCTGAATTTTTTGTGCAGTAATTAGATAAGGATTGACTGAATTGAATGTGGTTTGAAGCCATGTTCAATTTGCCACAAATATGGCAAAACCCAATCTAAATGAACCCCAAATGCTCCCTAACATATTGGCTGTGAAGGAAAGCAATGAAGCTCACAAATTCAGAACTATTATGGATGACAAAATTTACTACATACTTTGTGACCATAAATGAAGGCTGTCGTCCTTCCGCCCTACAATATAAATTACAAGGGAGTTGATTTTTCCATAGTAGACATCTCAGTATCACTGGTGGCAATTTTAATTGTCCAGATAGACTATTTTAAGGTTTCCATTTGGTGTTTATACTTGAATCCATTGTATTTCTAAAACAACTACTTATAATAGTAATAGTAGATGCTGTTTACTTGTTCTTTATTATTTGGTGAAAATTAAATCTAATTCTTAATCTTCACAAGAACACTATCAGCCACGTATTCCCAATTTATACTTGAGAGAAAATTAGATATAAAACAAAAAATTATTCATGATTATATATTTGATAAAAAGTTGAAATAGAGTTTGGTTACAGATATGAGCTCTAAAATTAAAATTGTAAACTACCTTCATATTAATCTTTATTATCTTATGTGTAAATAACATTTATGTAGAATAAAATGCAAATAATTTTACATTGATTAGGAAATTTATATTTTCCAGCTCTCCAGTCACTTGGTTTCTACTTTTAATACTTTCTCGAGAATGTATTACCTTTACAAGAAAGTGGGAATGGCTTTATAAATATCCTATAGACTGTGTACAATAGTTCTTCTGCTCAATACTTCTATTGGGTTTTGTCTCTCTTTGATATAGGAAATAGAATAGTGACGAATATCTACCAAAACATTTACCAGATCAAATTACACATTTCTCTGAACAGAAAAGGCAATTAATATACTCTTCTAAGAAAAGCTGTATATTTCATATTTTGTCACGGATTCATAGTTACCTAGGAAGTGCAAAAGGGAAAGTTTATTATCTGAGTTCATGTTTTAAAGAGAGTAAAATAATAATACACTCAAAGTGAAAGAACTGTTCATGACTTGAATGACTTCAGGAAAATTTAAATTCTTTATTCCTGACCTACTATGCTTCTTAGCGTGTGTCTATACATTTAATCTGTCACATATTGTTATCTTGGACACATTATTTAACCTTTATCTGTATTAATTTTCTCATGTGTAGAATGACAGACTTGATATCATCTATCATTAAAGATGTTCTAGTAATTATATCAGATAATATATTTAAATTATTTAGGAGAGTGTCACATATTAAGCACTCAATAAATACTTATTCCTGTAACTAGAGCTATCTAGTATATACAATCCAAATTTCTATTGATTAATTTTGTTTACTCTTTTTTTCTCTGTAGCTATGTAAATTTGAAACTAATTTTTGAAGTAGTTTAGACATTTACATGATATTTAAGAGTGCTAGATTCATTAATGTTTCGTGGACTATATAAATACATATATTTAGTATTTTTCAGGTCTCTAGTTTTTCTTAAATGATATCCTGACTTTTTCAAGAGATGATTTAAGAGGCTATTTGATTAAGGAAAGAAATTATCATATGATGGCACGATTGCTTTTACATCTCTTTAAAATGGCTTCGTTTTACCATTTTTCATTTATTTTTATGCACAAATGACAATCATGATTATGTCTCACCACATAGAATTATTCTTTTAAGTTTAAAAAAGCATTTATACTCATTATACCTTTTCACATTTCAGAATTAGTTTAAATTTAATGTTTTAATAATTGATTCTGAATAGTTATTTCCCAATATAAAGTCTTAGCAGCATCAATTTGAAGCTTAGTATCATGTAATAATTGGTTAGCATGTTATAAATTCTTCTACTGAATTTATTGGCTGAAATACTAAATACTCAGTAAATCTGGAGTATTTACTACTTGCGTTATTTGCTTAATAAGAAGTCTTTGTAGATCAGAAAATGTAAAGCTAAGGTCACGTAGTCTCATTTTATTAGTAATGATGTTATAGTTTAAAACAAACTTTCAGGCAATCAAAATTGATTACCTCTTTTTTTTCTTTTTTTAATTTGTGTGTCCTGTAGCATTGTCAGAAAGAAAAATTGAATTGGAATGCCATTAGTTGATTTTTCACAATACTAAGTAAATGTTATTTTATATAATTTTAAACCATTTGGTTATTTAGTATTTAATATGTCTAAGAGTATTCAAAGTATATATTTTAAATTAACACTTGTAACTCCCATATTACTCACTTGCTTCTTGCTATTTTGAAACCACCAGCACAATTATCCTGGGTTGTTCTTCACTCAGCTACCAGCAGACAATATTAGAAATATTATCTAATTTCTCTTATATTAAAGTTCTCAAAAATAATAAAATTTGTGATTATATACTATATGGTATTGAATTTTTCTCTTTCCCAAATCCCAGCATCTGCTGACATATCATAATAAACACACATACATAGTACCAAAAATGTGTATATATTTTAATAAAGGAAAACTATATTGAATTTGATCAAATAACATTTAACTTCTACAGTTAAAAGAGGTGCTTAGTTATAAAGTGATTTTTGGTCTTTTTTGGGTTTTTTTGTTTTTTCTCTTTTTTTATTTAAATCATAGCTGTGTACATTAATGAAATCATGGGGTACAATGTGCTGGTTTTATATACAATTTGAAATATTTTCATCAAACTGGTTAACATAGCCATGGCATTTTCTTAGTTATTCTGTTAGGACATTTTATATATACCTATTAGAGGATTTGCAGGGTCAAACGGCAGGTCTACTTTTAGATCCCTGAGTATTCTCCATACTTCTTTCCAAAAGGAACGTATTAGCTTTCACTCCCACCAGCTGTTCAGAAGTGTTCCCTTTTCTCCACATCCATGACAACATTTGTAGTTTTGGGATTTTGTTATGTGAGCCACTCTTACGGGAGTTAGATGATATCTCAAAGTGGTTTTGATTTGCATTTCTCTGATGATTAAAGATGATGAGCAGTTTTCATGTGTCTGTAGGCCATGTGCCTATCTTCTTCAAGAAGCTTCTGTTCAAGTACCTTGTCCACAATGAAAGATATTTGTGCCAGATTGTTCATGGCAGCTCAATTCATAATAGCCAAGACATAGAAGAAGCCCAAGTGCCCATTGACCCATGAATGGATTAATATATTGTGGTACATGTATACCATGGAATATTATGCAACCTTTAAAAAAGATGGAGACTTTTCCTCTTTTACGTTTACGTGGATGGAGCTGGAACATATCCTACTTAGTAAAGTATCTCAAGAATGGGAGAAAAAATATCCAATGTACTCAGTACTATTATGAAACCAATTTACAATCAGTCACACTTTCATATGAAGAATAGATCACAGCTATGGCCCATGATGAAGGATGTAGGAGGGGAGATGAGAGAGGAGGGGTGAGGTCAGATTGAGGGAGGGTAAATGGTGGGATCACCCCATGGCGCATACTGCAAGAGTACATGTCTGATCTATTAGCATAGAGTATAAATGTCTTAACACAATAATTAAGTAAATGAGATGAGGTATATACTAACCAGTGTGATGTAAGTGTTCCTAATTCTATATGAAATCAGGACATTGTACCCTGTAAGTGCATTAATGTATATATGGTATGTGAGTTTACAATTCAATTAAAAAATGAATGCTTAAAATGCCTTGTTTTTATCTTTTGTTATCTATTTTTATTATTATAATTTTTATATAGTTTTTTTCTTTCTTAAAATGTGTACACATTTTGGCACCCTCTGTATATATTTCATAATATTGTATCATATAAAAATGCAGAAAATAATGTGGATTTACCTTTTATCATATAATTATTTTGGCAGATTTAAATTCTAAAGGTGTTACATAACCTACACATAAAGTATTACTTATTGTAGAGACATTCTTGTAAAGATCATTTATATTTACTATTTAGGAATTTCTTTTTAAATCAACTTTAATACATTTATAATGGAATATAATGTTTAAAAATTGCCTCATTAGAACTTCAAATTGCTGCACACGTTACCACCATATGTATGATCACAATTACAAGTCACATGACACATTTCCTATTTTTCTATGTTTTGTTTTGCATTTAGTAGAACAATTTGTTCTAGTCTTTAATGATAAAAGCAAAAAATCTTTTACAACTGGAGAAAAGAACCCCTTATAAGTGAGGAGATAGAAGTAACAGCTTAAACAGTTTTGTGAGCTTGCTGTGCTTGGGTATAGTTAGACATATACTTAAAATAAATAGAAAGTCTTCACCAAGATGAAGAGAAATTCACTAAATCATAGATTTCTTTATTTCTTCCCAACTAAATATTGACCATGAAAATGAAACAGGCACAGAAATTGGTTGTTTGTCATTGGCAAATGCAATGTAATTATAACCGAGGCCAAGAAGCAGCTGAAATTTAATTTCAGAGTAATCTGAGTGACCATAACTGTAACCATAGATTGAAAAAGAAATTTTATTCTCTGAGAGATAATCAAAGAAACAGAAATATTATTAAATGATTTGCTCCTGTCACTTTACATTGTGTGGAAAATAATGTGAAATTACAACAAAAGATGCGAAGAAGTAGGGAAATAAAAACCATAATCAAAAAAGAATAGGCAGAACATGATGGTGGAATAGAAATATCAAGTGATTGTTACTGAACATAAACACCAAATTCACAACTATCCATGCAAACAAGTACCTTCAGAAGAACCAAATATCAGTTGAGCAATCATACTACCTGGTTTCAACACTGTATCAAGTAAAATGCCTCTAAAGAAGGCAGAAAAGACGATATTATATTGCCTAGAACATCATTCCTCCACCCTTGAAGATACCATCCATCATGCAGAGTGGAAAAAAAGATCTGTGAGCTGAGGGGGAAAGAAAGTGAAGTGATTGTGGAGCTTTGTATTGAAACTCAGGGCAACTTTAATTTAGGGGAACCCAACACTGGGCAGAATACTTACAATACCTATATAGGCAGCCTTTTGACCAGACAAATCAGAAGGAAGTCTTCCACTTTAAAATGTGAGTTCAGGATAGTTCCACCAACAACTGACAAAAAGGGGCTGGAACTTAGACTAAAGTCGTAAACAGTAGGATCACAAAGAATAGAATTGTTCGAAATTCTTGTGGCTATGCTATTGCCATAGGCAGTATGTGAACTTGCTATGCCTGTGAGCGAGTAAGACATGAACAGCTGTGATCAAGCCAGTGCCTGTGTCACCCTTTGCCCACTGCTGGTAATATAGCTCAGGGAAAATCTTCTTGCACTTGGAAACAGGAAAGAAAAGATTTGTGAGAACTTTACCTTGCAACTTAGGTACCATCTCAGACTCAATAAAATAAAGTACCAAGCAGATGCCTGAAGTCCCTGAGTTCAGATCTGAATTCTTGCATGCCATTTCTGGACCCTCCCTGGGCCATGAGTAAACATGCTGCCTTGCTAGGAAGTACCCAGTCCTGGCAGGTTTCCACACCTGCTGACTGAACAGTCTTGCTTGGGCTTTGAAGAAACATCAAATGGGTCCAGGGAACAGTCACCACTGGCTTTGGGTGAGAAGACGCTGGCTTCAGGTGTAACCTGGCACTGTGGTCATGAGGGAGTGCCCATATTACTCTTCTCTCAACTCTAGAAGCTCAGCCCAGAGGGTGAGGGAAGAGTATGGCTTTGCCTGGCCATCCAGCGAATTTTCCCATATCTTACCCAAGTCCTCCAAGGCAGTACCATCAAGAAAGTTCAATTGTCATAGCATTACTGGGCTTTGGTCATCTCCAGTGCTGACACAGCTGCAGTGACCAAACACTCAGAACAGGACACTTAATTCCTTTTGAATATCTGAAAACCCTTCTTAAAAACAACAGGTTCAAACAAGCCCAGACTGAGATTAAATAAAAACCTACTTCCTCATTGTCCAGAGATTAACATCCATAAGCATTAAGAACATCTAGGCAGATAGGAACTTTCCAAAGTACACAAGGTGCTAGGGACCAGTCCTGGGGGCGTGGAAATACGTGACCACCTTTCAGACAAAGTATTAAAAAATAATTATCCTTAAAAATCTTAATGAACTTCAAGGTAACACAGAGAAGGAATTCAGAGCCCATTGGAGCAAGTTAACAAAGAGATTGAAATAATAAAGAAGACAGTGAACTGAAATTCGAGAGCTTAAGAATTCTGTTGTCAAACTGAGAAATGCTTCAGCGTCTCTCAACAGCAGGATTAGCTAAGAAGAACCAGGAATTATTGAGTTGAAGACAGGCTATTTTAAAATATGTAGTTAGAGATGATAAAAGCATAAATAGGAATGAACTATATCTATGAGATTAAGAGATTTTTTTTCCCAAGAGCGATTGGTTTAAAGAGGAGTGAGAGAGAGAGAGATTGGGGTAGAAAATATATTCAAAGAAATGATAACAGAATTTTCTAACCCTAGAGAATGATATCGATAGGGAGAAGAAGGTCATAGAACACCCAGGAGATGTAACAAAAATAAGACTGCCTCGGGGCTTTCAATAGTCAAGCTCCCAGAGGTTTGGGATAAAGAAAAAATTATAAGGAAGCAAGAAAAAAATATAACATATAAAGGAGTTTCAATATGGCTGGAAGCAGATTTCTCAGGGGAAACCTCACAGGCAAGGCACAAGTGGCATGACATATTCAAAGTGCTAAAGGAAAAAAATCTTAACCTTAGCATGTTATATACTGTAAAAAAAATCCTTAAAACATGAAGAAAAAATACAGACTTTCCCAGATAAAAGCTGAAGGATTTCATAAACACCAGATCTGTCCTATAAGAAATGCTAAAAGGAGTTCTTCAGTTTGAACTAAATGGAAGTTAATGAACACAAACAATTTTTTAGAGGTAGATAGTATGTATAAAAAATATGGATAAAAACAAAAATTTAAAGAGTGGTGGGGAAGGTAGTTAGAAACTAGTATTTCTGCTAGACTTATTTGCTTGTTTATTTCTTTGTAAGAGTTGTCATAAGTTTAAACTACTTGGTTTTAAAATGTTGCAAGCCTCATGGTAAACTTAAATCAAAAAACTTATAACAGATACAGAAAAAAATAAATAGGAAGAAATTAAGACCCTAGTCCACAAAATCACTTTTAACAAAAGAAAGGAGAAGGAAGGAAGAGAGAATGACAAATGAACTAGAAAGCACATGACCACAGGCACAATAAGACCTTACCTATTAATAATAATGTTGAATATATTAATAAATTGTCTAAACTCCCAATTGAAAGATACATCGTGGCTAAGTGAATAAAAGAACTAGCGTCAACTAGACATTTTCCTCTGGAAACCCATTTCACCTATAAAGACACACAGAGACTTAAAGAGATGGAAAAATGTTCTATGCAAATGCAAACAAAAAAAGGGCAGGACCAGATACACTTCTATCAGATAAAATAGATTTCAAGGCAGAAACTATTAAATGAGATACAAGAATCATTAAATGATGATAAAAGTGCCAATTTATCAAGAGGATATAACAATTCTAAATATGTACACAACGTTGAAGTAGCCAGATATCCAAAGCAAATATATAATATCAGAACTAGAGAGATAGACCCCCAAATACAATACCCTTCAAGACCTCAACACTCATTGTAAGTATTGGGAAGAACATCTAGACAGAAAAGCAACAAAGAAACATTGGACTTAAACTTTATAATGGCCTAAATGGACCAATAGATGTTTCATCCAACAGCTTCCACTCAGCTGAGATCATTCTCAAGGGTACAGCATATGTTAAACAACAAAACAAGTCTCAAAAAAATTAAGAAAAAAAGAAATAATACCAAAATTTTACCCTGACGAAAATGAAATAAAGCTAAAAATGAAAAACAAAAGGAACATTGGAAACTATACAAACGCATGGTTATTAAACACTATACTTCTCACTGGCCAGTAGGTTAACTAAGACATTAAGAAGAAAATTTTAAAAATTATTGAAACAAGTGAAAATACAACATATCAAGCCCTAAGGCATACAGTATAAAGAGAAAAGTTTATGGCAATAAGTGCCTATCTCAAAAAAGCAGAAAGTCTTCAGATAAACAGACTAATGATACATTATAGAATTATGCAAAGAAGAGAAAACTAAATCCAAAAATAGAAGAAAAAAGAAGAAATAATAAAGATCACAGCATAAATAAATAAAATTAAAACTGAAAAAGTATACAAAAGATCAATGAAACAAGGTTTTTAAATAAGCAAAATAGGCACAACCTTAACCAAACTAAATGTGAATAAAAAAGAGCAGACCTAAATAAATAGAATCAAAGATGAACTAGGAGACATTATAGAGAGCAAAAGATTATTAGAATCTACATGTACAATTGCAAGCCAATAAATTAGAAAACTTAGAAGAAGTGCATAAATTCCTAAAAATCATAATCAATAGAAAATAGTAAAGCATATTTACAGATCATTTGATAACAAGATGAACAGATAAAGACATGAAATAAAAGAAGAAAATGGAATTTATATTAGCAAAAATATGTGTTGTGTTAAGAATTAACACAAGGTCACCTACAGATGAAAAGGTCAGTGAAATTAAGTCAGGTCAATATAAATTATGCAATCAATGAATCAGAGAGAAAAGAAAGATTTTAAAATGCCTATACTATCAAGGGTTTAATCATCATGAAATTGGATTCTTTTAGAATCAGAAATAAGTCAAAATGTTTCAAATTTGAAATAAACTAACTCACAGATATAGAGATAGCTCAGTAAACCCTAAATATGAGAATACCTAGAAAACCATACAGAAACTCTTCACAGTGAAAATTCTGAGTGAAACCATAATGAAACATTTTAATAGAAGAAAGAATAAAATGTATAATATATATAGGAAAAAGGAGGCAGATGCCATCTTCTCCCAAATCTTGCCTGCCAGAAGACAATGGAATGTCATCTTTGAAGTACTAAGAAGCAAAGTGGTTAACATAGACTTCTGTTTTGTTCAAGAATTTTTTATAAATACAGATGAAATAAAGACAGTTTCATTTGAAATAGAGTTGAGATCATTTGTACTAGCATGCCCATATTCCAAACTATGCAAAAGAAAATTCTTCATTATGGAGGAAAATGGTAGCAGTTTGGAAGTAAAGTGTATAGAAATAAATGAAGAGTTTCAGAAATGGTAACAATACACAAAATATGAGTTTTTCTCTACTATTATTTTTTAAATATGCCTATTTGAAACTTAAATTATAACATGTAAGTTGTGGTTTAAACTATATATAAAGTAATATATGTGATAATAATGATGATGGTACTTAATCAAGGCAGTATAAGATCTCTACAAACAGAACTATAAAATGCCAGGAAAGAAATCATGAAAGACAAAACATGTGGAAAAATATGCTCATGGATTGATAGAATCAACATTGTGTAAGTATCCATACTCAAAGGAATTAATATATTTATTATAATGTGTTATGGATACTTATATGTTATACATATGTATAACATATAAGTATCCATACTACTCAAAGGAATTAACAGATTTAATACAATAATCAAAATAATGATTTCAAATTTCAAAAATATAGAAAAAAATAATTCTATGCTTCATTTGGAACCAGATAACAGCCCAAATAGCCAACTCAATCCTAAGCAAAGGGAAAAATTCTAGATGCATCACATTCTCAGATTTCAAACTATACTACAAGGCTATAGTACAAAAACAGCATAGTATTCACACAAAAATCTAAACACAGTCCAATAAATCAGAAGAGAGTATTCAGAAGTAAAACCATCCACATTCAGCCAACTGATCTATGACAGAAGATTTCACTGAGTAACTGAAACCCTATTCCATAAATGGTGCTGGGAAAATTGGACAGTCACATGTAGAAGAATGAAACAGGGTCCATATCTCTCACCACTCACAATTAATTCAAAAGGGATGAAAGACTTAAATGTAAGGTATGAAAACATAAGAATTCTAGAAGAAAATGTAGGAAAAATTCTTCTAGTTATCTGCCTAGGCAAAGAATTTATGATTAAGATTGTAGAAGCAATTATATCAACAAAAAATAAATAAATGGACCTGATTAAATAAAAAAGCAGTTACACAGCTATAGAAAAAACCTACAGAGACAACAGACAACTTATAAAATAGCAGAAAATATTCACAAACTATATATCTTACAAAGGGCTAATTACCAGAATCTACAAAGAACTCAAGCAAACCTGACAGAAACGAATATTCCACCCATGTAAAATAGTGGATAAAAGAAATGAACAGAAGCATTTCAAAAGAAGATAGATTAATGGCCAATAAATATGAAAGATAGCTCAATGCCTAAACTCTGCCTAGGCAAAGGATTTATGACTAAGACCAACTGCAGAAGCAATTCAGACACAATAAAAATAAATAAATGGGACCTGATTAAATAAAAAATGATGTCTAATCCTCAGGGAAATGAAAATTAAAATTACAGTGAGTTATCACCTTGCCTCAGTAAAAATGGCTGTTATTAAATGGTTGAAAAACAATAGATGCTGGTGTGGCTGCAGAGAGAAAGGAATTCTTACTTATACATTGTTGATGGGGCTGAAAATTAGTACAACCTCTATGAAAAATAATATGGAAATTTTTCAAAGAACTAAAAGTGGACATACCATGTGATTCAGCAATCACACTATTGGGGTTCTACTCAAAGGAAAAGTCATTTTATCAAAAAGATGCCACACTTGAATGTTTATTAGAGCACAGTTCACAATTGCAAAGATGTGGAGTCAACCCAAGTGTCTGTCAATTCATGAGTGAATTAACAAAACATTATACACACACACACACAAACATACCATGGAGTACTATTAAACAATAAGAAAGATGAATTAGTACCATTTGTAACACTTAAATGGAACCAGAGACCATTATTCTAAGAAGTATCTGTGGAATGAAAACAATCACCACATGTGATTGCTATTAATTTGACTTGGGACTAACCAATGAACACTCATGGTTAGTACTCAGAGGGAAGAAAATCTCAGTGAATAATCAAGTGGAGTGGGGAGGGAGGAAGAGGAGATGGGCAAAAATCTACCTAGCAGGTAAAATGATCACTATCTGGATTATGGGCACACTTACATCCCTCACTGAAGCATACAAAAAACAGTCCATATAACAAAAAACATGTGTACGCAGTAATATTTTGAAATAAGATAATAATAGCTCTAAGGAATGGAAAGATTTTAATAGGAATCTACTTTTATAAATTTCTTTAATCCTGAAGTTTCATAATACTATTTCAGAATACAGTAAATTAAAAATATCTGTTATAATCCCTAGAACAAAATTAAATATATATAGTACTGGTTTATAGCACAAATATGATATATAATATGAAAGGCAATACAAAAACTGCTTGATTAATCCAGAATAATGTAGGAAGGCTGTAATAAGAGCACACACAAAAAAATAAATACATCAGATGGTTGACTTAAATCCATCTTAATAATACATAAAATGCAAATCGATAAAGCATTTCAAATAAAGGCACCAATTGTATGGTTGGATAAAAAAACTGGGTCAATCTATGTGCTCATTATAAGAGAAAGACTGTAAATGTAAAGCTACAGGTAGGGTAAAATGAAAAGGATGAAAAATATCCCATGCAAACTTTATTTATTGGAATGCTTTTATTTAACTATCAGATAAAGGAGATTACAAGACAAGGGGATTATCAGAGAAAAATAAAACAACGATAGGAAGGTCAATTCATTAAAAACTATAGTAAACCTTAATGTTTGTATTCATTTACAACATAGCTTCAAAGTTAATTAAAAATTGGCAAAATTCAAAAGAGAATTATCTAGAGACAAGGCAAAGTTGATAGTATTTAAACACTTTTCTTACTAATTAAAATGAGACAAAATTTAATAAAAACACAGACATTCTGAAATCATACACAAACTTTTCTTAATTGACATAGAATAACCAGCGTGGAGTATTCTTTTCATTCTTACTACACGTGGAAAATAAATATGATGATAATACATGAGACAAATTGGAATATATTTCAAAGGTTTCAAATTATGCAGAGTGTATTCTGTAAACATGACTGAATTCAATTAGAAGTCAGTGCAAAAAGAACCCAAATAATGCATCCCAATTATGTGAGATTAAAGCTAAACAATTCTAAATATGTTATAGAACCAAACACAAGCCAAATTATAAAATAATTATAATTTAATAATAATGAGTATAACATATCAAAACTTTACACAAAAATGTATTTTAAGTCTTATAAACAAAAATACTCATACAAGAAGACCCAAGATTCCACCTTAAGATGGTGAAAAAGGAAGAGGAAATGAAAATTAAAATAAGTGCAAGGAAGGAATTTATAAAATGTGAGTGGACATCGATAAATTGTATGTTCAATTTATAATAATTACATAATGCACACACACAAATATCATAAAGCTAAAATGTAGATTAATAAACCTGATAAATCAACACACAGGGCGAGTTGACTTATCAGAAATGAGAAGCAGCTCACCAGACCCTCTTTTCCGGTCACCTCCTTATTGCAGATCCCAGATCACTAAGTTGAGATGATGTCGCTTTAAACTCTTAATCTTAATTTCCTGGACTTTTTAACTACTAACACTGTGTTAACATTTACGTTGACACTAGAACTTTGAAAAACTCTCGAATTACTACAGAAATCACAGAATTTTCCCAGCTTCTCTTCAAGAGTAAAGGATAAGCATTATACAAGGTATGAGGAGTTAAATTAATGAAATAATCGGGAAGACAAAGGTGATTTTATAAAATGTATGGTGTCCTGCAAATGCCAGCCTATGACATAGTTTCAAGTAATAGCATTTTTTAGAGTGAACATCATATACAGCAGGAATATTTTTGTATGTAGAAAATGTTTTGATGAAAAACAGAGCTCTGGAACAATATAGTTAGTAAGTAGTTTTGAGTTGCCAACAAATGTTCTGTGCACAATTGAAAAATGATTTCAGTATTTTATTTTTGAATAGTCATTAATTATTTTAAATGTCGCTTTAAATAAAGTTTAATTTTAATCCAAAATTGGATATTTTTAAATAATTTACTTTTTTCTCTTAGGCTAAGATATCTAGAACAATTTGTGTAGTATTTGTATGGCTTCCTTAGTGTTAAATGTAAAATTCCTCATCTGCAAATAGGTTTCTCAGCTTAAAATATTTTTTTCTTTCCAGAACTACTTCCAAACACTACAATTTGAGATTACTTTTGTTTTTAATAAATGTAGTACTCTTACATTTTCCTTTTCATAGAGCTAAGATTCTTGTTTAAATCTAAGATTCTTCATGCATTCTGACATTTCTTGATAAAAGAAATGCTGACCTTCTGGGGAAAATATTATTATTCTGATTTAAAAAATTGTTTTAAAAATTTGGTTTAAGGGCAGATAAACAAAGGAGGAATGTTTCTAAATTCGAATTAAGTTAGTAACTCACAGCTTCCGTTCCTTGATATCCCATAGGTTTATGCTTGTGTTTTAAGGCCTGTAATTAACAAATGAGTAGAAGCCAAACATTTCCATGAGACACTGAGTGTGCAAAGAAGCTCTGGTGTTAGCGCCAGGAACTTCTGCAGCAATGGAAGGCATTGATAGCCAGCTGCTTTGGCAGCAAGTTGAAATAATGCCTCAAGTCAGAGATCTGCACCCTCCACATTAAGATTTGTCAATCTCAGAGTTTGGCAGGTGCGCTCATAAAGCCCGGGATAAGGGATTAACTGAACATGCCAAGGATATATGGGAAGGGATTGGAGGAGCTTCTTATGCCACCTGTATTCCCATAGGGTCTTCCAATGAGTGTAGGTAAAATGTGTCCTGAAAAACTCCAAAATTCTATGCAAGGATTTTGTGACCAGGCCAAAGTTTAAATTTTGCAGAATATCATGAGCCAGAGGAATATTTCTTATTAATATTCTTAGAACTTTATTTTTACTGTCGTGATTTAGTAACTTGGAAACCATGAAGTATTCCAGACCTCTAGCTGATGGTTGTGGTCACAGAATCTCCTCTTTTCGGGTCACAAGGGCATAACTGTCCGGTTATATTCAAATCACTCTCCTTTTCCCCTCAAGTAATCTAGCCACTTAGTCATTGACAGCTTAAGGTTAATGGAGACCCTTTTCTAAGATATGAATACTCCTCTAAAGTTTCATTATTTTTAAAATAGCATTCAATATACTTTTGCTAGAAGTCTAACATTGTTAATAAATAATTCTAACAACTCATATAATTCTTCAAGGTTTCTTTCAAACAAAAATATTTTAGAAAAAGAAAATCAAAATATTTTAAAAATTTTTAAGAAAATATCTTAAAAGTTTTTCAATATTTTTAGGGTAGCTAGAAAATTTCCAATCAGAATCTGAGTGACCTGACATTGATGACTTATATATAAGAAAATCAGGGTATGGATGTGTGATTAAATCAATCTAATGCAAATCCTAAGCTGGTACATCATATTTACTCTTACGTTGCTTTGTTATAAGTATAAACTTCTATTTTCTATTCAGGTCATTGTACACATGTTGGAGATTTTTGTTAAATAGTTTGAGTACATATAACACATATTTGAAAAATTTTAATGATTTTCTACCTCAAATTTTTGGTTTGTCATTTAATTAAGGAAATGTAATACATATAAATACATTGAAATGTGTTCAAACCACAGATTATCCAACTATTGTGTTGTATATGCACCTGAAAAATAATTTTAATATCTGCCCCACTTTCAGATTTAAAAATTAGGAAATAGAATGGCTTAGAATCTTTGAAGTTGTTTCTGATAGTTACAGTCACCTAATATAAATTATGCAGAAATTAGGCATCATGTTTATTTCAAACATTAGGCCCTTCTAAGAATACAGGAGTGAGATGCCAGGCTAATACATTCCCCAAGGCAATATGTGAACAATTCCTCAGCAGTTATGCAAGAAAAAAGATGATGTATTCATATAAAGTCCAAAGATCCTTATTTCTGGACTTCATATTATCTTGCAATAATACTGAAAATTCTTGAAGTGCCTTCTATAAATTAAAAATAATGAGAGCCAAATTTATTGTATCCATATGGCTACAAGAGAGGCTTTGCTATGTTCTCAATAGTTTTTCTCTCTTTCTGCCTTTTTTGGAGTCTTACATAAAATGTATGTTTGGAGTATTCTTTTAATTTTATGTGTCAATTCTATAACACTTTCAAAGAAAATGGTTCTGCTTTTTCCATTGTCCTCAGAAGTATTTCTGTCCTGAATAACTGGAGCTTACTTAATTCCTGAGATTTGTAATCCTCCTTCATGATTGTCAAGGTGATCTATCATAGCTCAGGTGTTTGTTTCCCCTAGAACAGCTCTACTATAAACGTATGGATTCTTATACTCCTCTGATCATAGCACTGATTGCTGAACAAAAGTGTTTATTAATATTTATGTCCTATCCAGAGAAATCTTTTTTAAAAGGGGGTACAGCATTATAGTGAATAATCATTATCCATTTGGGCAACATTAAAATTCACATTTCTCGCCTCTGAAGTTTGAGCAAAGACTTAAAGTTTGCCTAGCAGATGCAATGTTAGCCTGGAAGGATATTGACTTTAGATGTTTTGCCAGCTTCTATGTAAAACTCTCTCTCAAGTAAATCCTGTTTAATTGCTGACATACAATTACATAAGATTTACTAATTTGGATTTGAAATTAATATTAAGAGGATCAGTTTTGTTCAGAGTTTAAGAACTTACAAGCATGCTTCACACCACTGACCTCATATTTTCCTCATAGTAAATTGTAGATTTTTTTCACATATTAATTATTCTCATACATTTTATAGTTTTTTTGTCAGAGATAAGCCACTATTTTACTAGTCTTTGAACATCCTGATCAATTAGTAACTAGGGTACTGTAAATAATAGGTGCTTACTTCAATGTCAAATGAACTGGGTTCTAACAAGTAGCTATGTACCCTATGATAGGTCGTTTCATCTCCTTGCTCTTTGTTTTTCCCATCTGTTATTTTAACATGAAATTTGGATTCTCCGATTGTTTTTTCCTTATCTAAAACTCCTTTTTCTTTCTATAAATTGGTCACAAATAGGTAAGCAGAGCAATTTATTGTTTAACAAATAGAAAGTGATTGATTAACAAATAGAAAGCGAGTAGTTTCCCTCAATGGTACATGCAATCCCGCATACATATCCTCTGCATCAGTGACAATGGTATAATCATTGATAAATCACCTCGTTATAAATACACCTATAAACCAATTCTAATTAAGAAAGATAAAAATGGGTTTAAAGGCCTCAAAAATTGCTATTTGGATATCTGCAGGTGATACAGAAGTGAGGATTGGCCCATTCTTCCACATTTTTATGGGTGAGCACACTACCATTGTGTAAACTAATAAAATTGCATTTTGGTGGAAGGATAATTTACGTGAAACTTCAATATCATGGTGAGTTGAACTCTGTGAATTCATCACTTTTAAATTTATCCGTCTGCTGAACCATAAAAGGATGCAAGAGACACGTGGCAAGTGCAGAGGAAAAGTAGCGCAGAACACAAGGAAGAGTTTAGGATCTCAGAAATTCTGGAGGTGGATTTGTAGCTCTCAGGAGAAAAGGAAATCCCGAGTGTTAGGAGTTTACCATCAGGTCCCTAAGGTAAATGGAAGTTCCCATCCTCAGTGTCTGGGCTCTAAACTTGAGGGAGGGCATTTCGAGAGTCAATTTAAAATACTAACAGAAAGCCAGAGCAAAGGGCTATAAATGTTAATATCAAAGGAAAAATATTGTTGAGGGAAGAAGGTTGATCTTTTTAGCAAATGCATTTTTCAATAAGCTTTATAGTAAAAGTTGAAGACAACATATGTACGTGGAAATGAATCACATCTCAAGTGTGATTCATGAAGTGGCATCTCACACATCACGTTGATGTATCCAGGTTGCAGGTTTTTTGAAAGTGCATCAGTTGAAATCATGACATAAAAGCAATCTCTACTAAAAGCCGCAGTGAGATTGCCTTTATCTCTAAAACAGGAACTTGTAAGCCTTAAACAGTCTCATCCCTTTCCCATATTCTTGTGAACCAGTAAGAAAAGACTGGCAAGAGAAAGAGAAAAAATAAATTAAAACAAACAAGGATTAAATACAAACAGGGAACATACGTTCTTAATTTAAAGCTGTAAGTGAGATTTTAAGGAATCTCTGAGACCGGAAAAAAATGCAAGTAATAAATCATTCTTGCCAAATATTTACCTACAATTAGAAGGTCCAAGGGGAAATGAATTATGAGTCTAATCAGGAAATACGTAACATGTTCCCATTTTTACATGCGCAGTTTATGTTTATGTACCTGTGTACTTAATCTAAGTTAGGGGTTACTAATTAAATATACATACAGAGAAACAAAGCACATTTTTCTGATTAGTATCTTCCACATAAGCAAGAAATCTGAGCATTAAAAGAGAATTTTGAGTGTATTCTTCCTAAGCTTCCTTCTAATTTATTCACCCCTTTATAAATGTGTACACAAGTATGTGTGGGTTCAAATATATACCCCAAATCTCACTGCTTCTCTTCACCATCTTTGCCTCTCCTAGCCTGGTCCAAGCCATGATCACCTTTCTCTGAGATCATTCAAGCAGCTTTCTACATGAAATATTAATGTTATTCCATGGAGGGGATGCTCCTCCCAGAGAGAAACTTTTAAATTTTCATTTACATCACATGATTCCTCTTCTTAAATGCCTCACTGACTTTCTGGTTTCACTTGTAATAATACTTATGAACTTGGAACAATAATCCTTCACCCTGTGTTTCAGATCTCATAAGGTAATGTTTTCCTCCTCATTCAGAAACTCCAGCCACACTGACCCGAGGGCTGTTATTCCATTACAATGAGCCTGCTTTGGCCCCAGGAAATTTGAACTTAAATTTCCAACTTTCTGAAATAGTCTTTCCCCAGATAATCCATATTCCTAAATTTCTTTTAGGTTTCTTCTCTGATCTCCTTTTATCTGGAAAGCCATTTTTTATTCATCCTATACAGAAAGACATCTACCTCTCTATCCTCATTCTGTGTCATTTTACTTGTAACACTGGTCCCCACCTACCATATTATTATGTATTTTGTATTTATTTATTTAATATCAAGGGCAAATGCCATATCTGTTGACCTCCGCTTAATGATAGATTAGACATTCAACTGCTTCAGTAATGAGATTAGCTTTGCTTAGGGAGAGCCCAGACTGTTGAACCAATTCAAAGACTTTATTCCTTCTATAATGCAAGCTCTTTTAAAAGAACTATCACACAAGCAATGGGAGAAATGAGAAGTAATGATCATTTATTTAAAGTGAAGACCGAGCAGTCTACCTGGCTAGTTGTTAAGTGCTTCCTCTGCAGTGAATGATTTTTAGTAGGCATTCGCAGCAGACACAAAAAAATAAGAAAAAGAAAATCTTTTTCTCATTCCCATAAATCTAACCATATTCTTACTCTGTAATCTCATTTTATCAGATCTTCCAAGGACTCTGACTCTACATTAAGTCATTTGTTACTGAGAAGGCATTTATGTATATCTTTAGCTCAGGCTAATTTTTCCTTTGTACAGCAAAATAACCAATTATATTATTCATAATTCAGAATATCCCTGAGCAGGGTTGTGGCACAATAGCAATCAGTTTTCTTGCCCATCAGTGACATGGTGTGCCCTGACCTACCCACGTCATTAAGAGATGGATATTTTTAAACACTGTCATATAGAATCTCTGGCTTCATGGCATTTTCTGAGCTGACACCTGATTGAACTGAATTTGTTACTTTTTATAACTCCTAAAGGATGTTAACAAGGAAATAATAATTAAAAAGGAATTGACAATTTTATCAAGATATAGACAAAGCCAAGCAAATACAAAACTTCAATTGTGTAATCCAAGGATATGCTTCTCCTCCTGCACTTTACCAAAACCCAGTAAATAATGACTATAATAGAGGTTATCACAACCTCACTCCTCACAAAGGTTGGAATCTTTCTGTGTAACCAGTGAGTGAAAGAGTTTCGGAATCCTCAGTGTCTGCTTTTAAAGATAACTCCTATTACTAATAACTTAGCTTGTGTTCCCCTGAATGCATAGTTTGTTTGTTTGTTTGTTTATTTATTTATTTATTTAGAGACAGATCCTCAACCTGTCGCCCTGGGTAGAGAGCTGTGGCATCACAGTTCACAGCAACCTCCAACTCCTGGCCAAGCGATTCTCTTGCCTCAGCCTCCTAAGTAGCTGGGACCCCAGGCTCCCACCACAATGCCCAGCTATTTTTTGGCTGTAACTGTCATTGTTGTTTGGCAGGCCCAGGCTGGATTCAAACCCTCCAGCTCTGGTGTATGTGCCTGGCACCTTAGCCACTTGTGCTACAGGCGCCGAGCCTGAATGCATAGTGTAAATTGAAGACTTGAATGGAACTATTTTATTAGATTATACCAGAGACTAAGAGTAGGGGAGCAGAGAGAGTGAGATGAGGAAGAATAAAAAGCCAACATAAACAATAGTCATTAAAATCATCATGTTAGGGTGAAAGAGAAGCAAGTCTAACTCCATTCAGTTGTAACTCTTATTCCTGAGAATCAGTGGGGAGTCAAAGCAGGCCCGACTCCATTCTGTTGTTTAGTTACATTTTCTTGCTTTAAAAAAAAAAAAATGGTTTTACTTGCCTCCCTGCCCATTGCATGGTATTGTAAGTGTACCTGGTTACAACTGTTAGAATTATTAGTATTGTATAGACTAGTATTGTGTAGATTATTATGTCACTAACTACTCTTGTGACAACAATCCTCGTGAATATTTTAAGGGGATCTTCATACCATCTGTATGTGATATTGAAATGTTAAAAGAACAAGCTTTACTCCATTTTACTATTTACTGCCTTTTACCTTCAAAACTACTTCCTCTTGTTTGCCCTCACATCGTGTAACTGTAAATGCATTTGTTTGTGATTGTGGCCCTACTGATTATAGCTGTATGACCCTTACCTCTAAGTTCCCCTCCCTGCATTTCTCCACTAGGACATTGTGGTTTATAGCTATTTTGTAAGGAAGAAAAACCACTAATCCTTCTCCTGATCATAGCATTGTGCAAAATGATTAACTACCCTACCCTCCTGTTCCCCCTACCCCTTTAAGTGCTATTTTCCCTTCTGTATTAATGCTTGTTGCCCCTTAGAAAAGTTTCACCCTATAAAAACCAGAGCCACAGAAAACCTGGGGCTGCTGTCAGGAACCCCATGTTGGGACACTGAGGCAGTCACCAGCCAGCTCTCCAAAACAGGACTGCCCTGCAAATTGAACTTGTCTGGCTGTGTGGTCTCTGGGGGAACTCCTAGGCATAACAATCACTATGAGATGCTTGTTTTAGCTGAGATCTTCTGAGAAGCATGAATAATTCCTCCAAAAGGTATTTGTTTTTCAGTTAGCTCTGATTTTCCATTAGTGAGGATTACTTCTGAATGATAATGTTCATATATTACTGGGGCACTCCTGTGGCTACAGAGGACCAATGTGTAGGAGGATCCCCAGGGATGAAAACGAAGGGACAGTGTGCCCATGAAGCAAGGTCCTGCCATCCTGAACTGAGTTGTGGCCTGTGAAGTCTGCCTTGTACCAGCTACCCAAGGCTTGAATGGAATCAGAAAGAAGACCAAATTGCTGTGACTTAGGCAACCAATATTTATGTTGCCCAGGGGCTCACAAATCAACTTTAAATATTTCATAAAAAGTTTTGTCCTGATATCAAAATCTGACATACAGTTGTAACTTTCATAATTTACTGCCACATCTTCTTTAAAAAAAATTATTTTTTATAACTCAGTCATTTTACATGATCACTGTAAGATTTTAATAAATATTATAGAAAAAAGCAAGGGAGAAATAATCTGTAATCTTCAAATTAAGGAATAAAAATCTTTCAGTTGTTAGCTGTGATTTTCAGATCCTCGGTTCCATTGGTAGATGTTATAGTTTGAATACATCCCCCCCAAACAAGTGCTGGGAACATTCCCCAGTGCATCTGTGTTGGGAGGTGGGACCTCATGGCACGTGTTTAGATATGAGGACTCTACCCTCATGAATAGATTAAAGCTTGTTATTAAAGAGCTTGAGAATGTTCTCCTTTTGTTCTCTTGCTTTCCTCTGCTCTCTTTGCCCTTCTGCCCTGGAATGATAAAGCAAGAAGACCTCACCAGGGGCTGAACTTTTGATTTTGGAATTATAGCCATCAGAACCACAAGTTAATAAATTATGCCTTTTATAAATTACCCACTTTCAGGTCTTCTGTTATAGCAGCACAAAATGGACTAAGACAGTAGACTTTTCTGAAATTGATGGAACTGATCATCCATATACTAGTCCTTGATTTCTACCTCTTCTTTTTCAGTTGTTTTTTTCCCCTATTTTCAGAAACAAAGGATGGTATAATGTATTGTTCCAAGTATGAGGCTCTCCGGGGTTCCAAACAAAGGCAGGAATGTGCTTTCCAGATGTGAGTGATTTAGTAAGACAATCAGGGGGTGGAGGGGTAGCTTGGCACTATATTTATTTATATGTTATGTTTCAACATTAGAATTAAGAAGTGAGGACATGCTCTTATGGATATTTATTAGCCTATTTACTTGAATTAAAAAATAACATTAGGTTGTTCCTAGAGAAATTACTTCTGATTTGGTTGATTGGCTTGATGTAATCAATGAGCGTTGTCAGCACAGCTACATGTCAAATACTCTCCAGAAATGAAATGAACTAAATCTCCAGCTTTAAGATTTAGTGAATATATATTTAATAAAATGTGTATCTCATATAATACCTTGGCATAAGCTTTGAAACTATTTAAAATTATGTTAAAATTCAATACTTCAGTATTTAAATATACAGGGTGGCCGTTAAGTTCGTATGTGATTTAAAATAGTTTACTACTTTTAATTTTAATTTTTAAAAGGGGGCAAGAAAGTTAAATTTTGATTATAGCTAAATTTGGAAAAGGATTATTGATTGTTATGTTTGCATTTTAAGAGTATTGACCGTAACTATCTTAGTAAAACTGGAGGAAATACCTCCCAAATTATTAAGCGTTGGTAGACATGACATGTATGCAAGTATCAAAGAACTATAGGGAGTGAATTGAATTTGAAGTCTTTCTTCATTTTTTAAAATAACTCAGGAAAAATGGCCACAGATCAAAGCAAGAAACTTAAAGGTTGACAATGTTCTCTTTCCTCCATGAAGGAACAGGTGGCTGAGGCTAAACATGTACACTTATCAGTGGCTTTGTTGGTACTTGATACCATTGTGCACAATTTTACTTGAATGCTTAGGGTAGCAATCAGACTGTGGCTTGGATTTTTCTGTTTCATTGTATCTCATCTATGAGAAACAGCAACTCCTTTCTTTTTACTTTGCTCTCTTCTTGTGTCACCTTGCAAGGTTGTGGAACTCTATAGCTATCCAGGTGATTTTATACTCATGTGTTTGAAAGTAAAGTTGCTGAATCAGTGTTACCTATACAGCCATTTTAAGTTCATAAATATTTGCTATACAGATCTATCTCCCTGTCTCTTGCTAAGATATATTTGAAAAATCAGATAAAAAGAACATTGAATATTACTAATCCAGTTTTTAAGTAAAATAAAAGGAATTTGTTCTTTTATAAGGTTGTATAAAAACCATGCCAAATAGCAACTTAATGCCCTTTGAAGTCAGACACAGGCCTTAAAGCAAAACAAAACAAACAGACAAACAAAAATTGAGACTATTATGAAAATAAGTTTGAACAGGTGCTTCTGATTATGTTTCCATTATTCTCTTATGAGTATTTGATATCGTAAGCTATTGTGTATATATGGGCATCTTTGGATACATACGTCAGATAAATAAGAATTGTAATTATATTAAAATAAACTTATTGGTATGTAGGTGGAGATAAGTGAATATATACATATAATTTTTTTATGAAACTAAAATATAAATTCCATCATACCTCTCAAATTTTGAAAGTAGATGGTTAGTGGAATACTAATCAATAATTTCAGAATGACTTCCTATCATATAGCTCTTAGCATCTGTTAAGCTCCATGATAAGCACTCTGTGCATGTTATATTTGTCCTACAATGACCTAACAAGGTAAACTGTATTACAAATATTTTGCATGTGTAGAAACTGAGGATATTAGATTAAATTATGTCTGTATATTTTATAACCGAGAGAAGCAGAGTTCGAATGCTTCCATGTATTGTTTCCAGATGGCAAGAAGTAAATAGGTATCCAAAGCATATAGGAAGAAAGGGGGATCACTGTGTTCTACAGCATTCATTTCCCTGTCATTCCCCTTTCACTTGGCTCATTCACAAAAATGGCTACTATAACTATACACTTTTTTCTTGGGAATGGCTCTCCTTCATTAAACTTTGGCCTGAGAAAGGACAAAAGTCATCTCATTTTGTTCTTCTAAGCCCTGTTGAGTGAGGTTGAAGTTGTTCCTAATGATGTTTCTTAAGTAGAAAATAAAGGGGAAAAGAAATAGCACTAAAATATGAGAAGCGTAAATCCACCTCTTTATAAAGCATATATTGAGATGTCTGAACTGACTTGAAACCTTTCAGGTAGGTTATGGAAGCTTCTATTCTACCTGAATAGATTGCTATAGTTTAGCTCAAAAGAGGTGACATTATAAGCTAACTGAGCCATTCCCCTTTCTTCCCATATGCTTTGGATATCCATTCTCTTCTTGCTATCTGGAAACAACACATGGTATTATGAAGAGTCTTTCAAATCCAGCAGCTGCATAGGAGAGTCTAGAGTCCTTCCACTCTCCTTAGAACTTACATGAGTACTCTTTCTGATCCAAGAGCTCTGATGGGTCTACTACAGATGATTGGCCTCATAATATTAATAGGTATGTATTTAAGGGAGACCTTGCCCACTGCAATAGGGTAAAGTGGGAAGGTGGGAAGGATGCCGTACGTTTATTCACATGATGAAATATATGTGTATCTTAACAACAAAAATTTTCATGAAACAGTTATTTGCATATAAGACAATACCAAAGAAAATCAAGTATAACAGAGTAGCATTTCAATTATCAACAGACTAGGAGAAGAAGGCTGGAAACTGATTCACATCCTAATTCTGCATTTTCTCAGTATTGGGACCAGGAAAACTTAATGTGAAATTGTGGAAATTGTGGTTAGGCTGAAATTGTGGAAATTATCTATGCATTCATTTTTCAGTCCTCTCAAGTAGGTCCAAAATCAGTTGACAAGGTAGGAAAGAACTCTGATTCGGGGCTTTGTTGTGCTGAGGTGTGAGGCTGGGGTGGGAGTTCCCTTCATGATATGCATCTCCCACCTTTGTCAAGAGGGGAGTGTGAGGGGTGAGCAGCTTAATGGCTGGACATTTTACATTTTCAGATTTGATTCAGATTGTTTCCTCATTTACTCAGCCCCATTTCACACATTTAGTTTTCTTTATGTTTGTGTGTGTGTATGCACGTGGGTCTGAGAGAGAGATGCACAGGAGCTTTGGAGATACGGTGATTCACTTATTCATTTATTCATATCATCAACGAATGTTTTGCTGAGTACCCACTATGAGCTAGGTAGTATTCAGGTACTAGGTATATTCCAGTGATGAACAATGATCAAGCCTATGTTCCTGGACATATGTATTTTTCTGGAAGATACATTCAAGACAGTAAAAACTACAATATGGTCAAATGCAATGACAAGAATAAAGATAATAAAGCAGGATAAAGGAATGAATTGTGAGATGTATGTGTCAACATAACTGGTCATGTGAGCACCTAGATATTTGGTTAAACATTATTTCTGGTTGTGCTCGTGATGTGTTTCTGGAGGAGGACAGCATTTGAATTGGTAGATGAGTGAAGCAGACTGCTCTCACCAGTGTGGGTCTGTATTCAATCCATTGAGAGCCTGAATAGAACTGAAAGGCTGAGAAAGGAAGAATTTGCTCTAGCTGTCTGTCTGCCTCAGCTGTTTTCTCTCATCCTTGGACTGGGGCTTAATACCACAGTAATTCCTGGTACTCAGGCCTGCAGACTCAGACAGGACCCTCACTCCCAGTGTTGCTGGTTGTTCAGTTTTTACGAAGCAAATTATAGTATTTCTAATTCTTGAGTGAGTTCATTCTTTATAATCTCTCTCCCACACCCATTGGCTCTGTTTCTCTGGAGAACTCTTACAAATACAGATGTAGGGGAAACCTTTTGAGGAAGCAAATTAAAGAGTCCTGAGAAGAGAATGAATTTTTTTTTTTTTTTTTTTTAGAAAATCCAAGGTGTTTATATAAATAAGAGCAGCTCCCTGGTAGGCAGCAGGTGGCTGGCAAGCCTGGGACACCCACATCCCTGGGCTTACAACCACAGCAAGGCTCAGCTGGCATTGCTCCTTCCTGGCCAGCCGATGTGGATCCCTAGCCCACAGTGCCCAAGCTTTGGGCTGTCTAAGGCTGGGCTGCCCTGCCCTGCATAGCTGGGGCCTGCTTGAACTGCGGAGGGCCACTTTGCAGCTCCCCTGAGGCTGGTGTGGCACTGGGAACCAAA
>CAUYRH010069201.1:0-49910 GCA_963574655.1 Perodicticus potto
TGTGGTGGGGTGCCTGCAGTCCCAGCTACTTGGGAGGCGGAGGCAAGAGACTCACTTGAGCCCAGGAATTGGAGGTTGCTGTGAGCTGTGATGCCACAGCACTCTATCCAGGGTGACAACTTGAGGCTCTGTCTCAAAAAAAAAAAAAAAAACACCCTGGAAGTTCCAGCCTCTGCATCAGCCCACCTGGGAGACGGTCTGTTACAGTGAGGAAGGATTAAACAGGTCATCCTTCTGTCTTAGGAGACACACATTACTGACACACCAACAGTCATTTCCAATTTTCTGCCTTTGCTGACAGCTTTCAGAGCTGTGGCTACTCTGTGTTATGGGTCGATGGAAATAAGGACAGGATTCAGAGTCTTGGGGACTATTTCTGAACTCACAGTGCCTCATAGCATCCAGGGAAGAGCTGCCACGTCTCACAGTTCCTGTGGGTCAGATGTTCTGACGTGCGCACAGGTGGGTGTGCTGCTCCATATCCTTCTCCTTTTAGGACCCCTTTAAGTTTATCCCCCCTCTACATTGCCATTCCAACACGCTTTCCACAAAAGGGGGGCTTTCAAAGTTTCATCTCAGACGTCCCATCTGAGGTGCTCATCTCCTCTGTGCTCTGGACATTTTGTGAGATGCACATTCAAGGAACACCGTGGACATCCCCGGATTGTTACAGGCACTCTGACCTCTTAGAACCAGGCCTGCCACTAAAATCCATGAGTGCGAGGTGGGGAAGCACGTCCCATCTACAAGCAGGCAGGAAAGGCAAGCGCTGTGTTATCAAGATGCCCAAACACCAAAGGGGGATAGAAGACACATGTCCCTGTCTTTTCAGATAGTCAAAGTTAGGGAAAATTATATCCATTCTAAACAGCCCCAAGGGCTAAATGTTGACAATGAAAAAGAAAGTCAATGAATGAAAATTCCTGGGACCTGTAAGAGGAAAGAAAAAATATGATAGAAATACAAATACCCTTCATGCTAGGATGCTTTGCAGACATTAGCCTAGTTTTATCCATAAGGAAATGGAAGATAATAGAAGTGAAGCAGCTTAACCCATTTTGCCCAGTTCATCAAAGAAGAACTGGAACCCTGTTCTGGGCCTGACCAGGCTACACCCGGCTGCTTGTCTGCAATAACATCAACAACTACATCTTACATTTAAAGAGGGTTTTCAGTTTATGAGACACTTGTATCCATATGTATTTCTAATCTATTTGACTAATGGGACATGATCTGAGATGAAGGGGAGGATTAAGACACTGCAGGCTCAGAGCCCAGGGTGATCTAACCAGAGGTCATGTCTATCTTTAGTGGTGTCCCTTTCCTCCTACAAGTAGAATTAAGAGAAGAATATGGAGGTTGTGCTCATAGTTGGGGTTCTGCTGGGGAGCCTCGTAACTGAGCAGGGGTGGGTAACACCAGCATTAGAATAAAAGAACGATAATAACAAAAAGTAACCTGGCTCTGTGCAGGGCCTGCCGCCTGCTACCTGTGCCAGATGCTGTTTGCCACTGACAGCTCCCAGAAGCCACTATCAAGATAAAACTGAGAGAGGGAAAGATTAAGTGCACAATAGTTAAAAATAGTAAGTATATCCTAATTGCACTTATTAGGAATGTGACCTTGACTTTTCTCATCTTGTTTCTCTTTTGGGGGGAGGAACCTTGTATTATATCTTAACCTTTCATCAACTAGATGCCTTTTTCTAACAAGCTTTTCAGCTTTTTGAGAATCGTTTCTTTTTATATCACCTGTAACGCATAGCAAAGTGCTTTGCACAAAGAAAGGGCATAATAAACAGCTCTTGATTTTATTCGAAAAACATACTAATAAATCTGAATAGTATGCTTCTGTTTAGCATTATAATGCCAAGGCTAAATTTTTAAGTAAGAACACTGTCTTTGATTACAGCTCTTAGGACGTAGGTAGGCATTGATCCACCAAGCCTTGCTCCCACATATAAAAGGCGAGACTTCAGGACATGCCGACTGAGTTTTACTTATGAGTGGTTCTAATCAAGAAATCCTTCTTGGGCGGTGCCTGTGGCTCAAAGGAATAGGGTGGCGGCCCCATATGCTGGAGGTGGCGGGTTCAAACCCAGCCCCAGTCAAAAATCACACACACACAAAAAGAAATCCTTGAATGGCTCCAACATGGGAAACATAAACAAAACCATGATGCACACATTTGTAGATTTTTTTTTTATCATGAGTAGTTTTAGTCTTTTGCAACTACACAGAATTATTCACCCCTTTTTTTGGAGACAGACTTCCTCTGTCCTCTTCCTGTATTTTAATCCATGATTCCGGTTTAAAATCAGAGGTAGGCATATGACGTATGTACTTCAAGAACCTTAAAAAATGCAAAACGGTCCCTACTTCTCTTCAGTTGATGAGCACTTACCTTTGACATGTTGCAAGTTTATTTATGGAGTCCAAATTATAAGGGCAAAGACGGTTTTGTCAAAGCCCTGTTTGACAGTCCCCTGATTAGGACAGTGCGTGGTGATTTATTTTCAGCGAGGGTACATGGCATGTTGTGCCATCATCCTTCAGCGCCTCACCTGACCTGGGTGAGTGTGACGCGCAGGCAAGTTCTCAGCACAGTTAATGCGCTTTACGGACGGTGGATCATCATCTCTACAAGGTGCATCGGACCGCATGGAGACTACGGACGCACACACGCCTCTCACAACGTTTTCTTTCCCTCAGTATTTCTTTCCTCGTGTCCATTTTATTCAGTCGCAGGAAGAACGTATATTTTCCTTTAGTTGTTAGATGTTTTAGTTAAGTGTGTTTGAAGATAAAGGGAGAGGTTAAAAGGAAGGCGTTTTATGTCTTAAGGCTGTTTTCCACGTGTTTCCAACTGTTCTCCATGTACCTGCAAGGCACGGTGGGAACTTCAGCCTGTGGGGCTTGAGTGGTCGTCTGCCCTTGACTACACATATGACCTTGAGAAAGTCGCCAAGTCATTTTGGGGTTTTCAGTCTCGTAAAATCAGGACAACAATAGAGTGCTATTCATTCCAGGATTACCTGACAGATGACTGGTATTTCATTTTGGAATCTACAAAGAGCCATGAAACGATCAGGGTAGTTGTTTCGGTTTGATTTCCTTTCTATGCTCTCTGCCCTTTGGATATTTTTACAATTGATTTCCAGTTTACGTCTTTTACTCCTTCTCTGGGAAATCCTTTTGCTCACGTCTTGAGACACTCCAGACGTCCGTGGTTTTGTTCTACTACACGTGCGTTTTTATGTCTACGCCGTTGCTCCTGGGGCCTTTCGGTTGTCATCCTTCTTCCCTCTCCTCCTGCTCCTCCGCGGTTCCTTCACCCCTTCCCTCTGCTTCTGCCCACCTCACACTCTGGTCCTCCTCTTTCCCAGCGTGTGCCTGGGTGTTAGTTAGATGGATCCCTGGTGCGTGTCTGGGTATTGGTTAGATGGATCCCTGGTGCATGCCTGGGTGTTGGTTAGATGGTTCCCTGGCGAGTGCCTGGGTGTTGGTTAGATGGTTCCCTGGCGTGTGCCTGGGTGTTAGTTAGATGGATCCCTGGTGCGTGCCTGGGTATTGGTTAGATGGTTCCCTGGCGCGTGCCTGGGTGTTAGTTAGATGGTTCCCTGGTGAGTGCCTGGGTATTGGTTAGATGGATCCCTGGCGCGTGCCTGGGTGTTGGTTAGATGGATCCCTGGTGCGTGTCTGGGTGTTAGTTAGATGGTTCCCTGGTGAGTGCCTGGGTATTGGTTAGATGGATCCCTGGCGCGTGCCTGGGTGTTGGTTAGATGGTTCCCTGGCGCGTGCCTGGGTGTTAGTTAGATGGTTCCCTGGTGCGTGTCTGGGTATTGGTTAGATGGATCCCTGGTGCGTGCCTGGGTATTGGTTAGATGGATCCCTGGTGCGTGTCTGGGTGTTAGTTAGATGGTTCTCTGGCGTGTGCCTAGGTGTTGGTTAGATGGTTCCCTGGTGCGTGTCTGGGTATTGGTTAGATGGATCCCTGGTGCGTGTCTGGGTGTTGGTTAGATGGTTCCCTGGCGTGTGCCTGGGTGTTGGTTAGATGGTTCCCTGGCGTGTGCCTGGGTGTTGGTTAGATGGTTCCCTGGCATATGCCTGGGTGTTAGTTAGATGGTTCCCTGGTGAGTGCCCGGGTGTTGGTTAGATGGGTCCCTGGCGCATGCCTGGGTATTGGTTACATGTATTCCTGGCGTGTGCCTGGGTTAGATGGGCTCAACTGGAAGCCAGTTATACAATTAGCAAATCAGGGGCACTTTGGGACAGTTCCTTCTCCAACTCTTAGTGGTGTATGATTGATGAGGCAATATTTACAGGGAGTCAGGGAATGGGAACTTCTGAAATTGCCTCCTTTCTCACCCCACCCACCCCCACGACCTTCTCCTGCTCCCTGTTTTCATGGCCTCATTACTGTTGTCATCTGCCAACCAACATATGAACCAGAGACATTTGTCAAGTGCCCCCTGCAGAGAGAGGACCACATTTCATCCAAGGGAGAGTCACAGCGGGCGTGGAAGGCATGATCCCTGTGTGAAAAATGTTTATGGCCCATTCTCTCCTGGTAGAAAATGAAACTTGCACTCAGAAGTTGATTTGAAAATCCAGTGGCATCGAGACTGACATCCCTCCCCATACAAAAGGTGCTTAGTTTCTGGCAGCAAATGGCACAAACATTTAAGCATAGAGTAAACATTGAGAAGAAGTTACTTCGAGTGTTGCTAAGGCTGACGATTGCCTATGAAGAGTCAAATGAATAGTACTCACCAACATGTACCACCAAACACGGTGGCATTGCTCACTGTGATTTTGCTAGCTCCCAACTGTACTTCCAACAAGATTCTGGTCCAATTATGACGTGACCTTCCTGGATCATGGCAGTTAGTGAATCCCGGAGAGCTCTCATCTATTTGTAGTCTAACCTGTCTTAAGCAATCTGGTTCATTTTCAGTGCTGTGAACAGTTGTGGTTTGTCCTCTAGCTAGAGACTGCATTCCTTTAACGTTTGGGTGGGTTCCTGCATTATTGCCTTTTACAGGAGACCGTAGGAAGTCTCATTTATTTATGTGCCTTTGCACAGCTGACTTTACAATAGGCTGAACTGGAAGAAGATCAGATCGCTGGAGGTAGCAATTCTAAAAGGAAACAAGAGGAGTGATCTTTCAAAGCTCTCTGTAATCACTGTTACCCGGGAAAACCAGACTGCATTTTCTGAGTGGCATTAAATTCTGACAGCTGTGAAAGTCACACACATTTATTCTTACCTCACATCAAGATTTAGCGGACAGGTTTATTTCCACCATCATGTTGAACTGGCGACATAAGAGTGGGAAAAAGAGGAAAACATGGTTTTTGCTTTTGTAGCTCCATAGTTAATGGCTTAAAGAAGCATGCACCCACTTTTTTCCACATGGTTTATGAAAAAAGCAGGGCCCCAAGTTATACAAACGCTGTCATGGTGATCCCAGGGCTGGTTTATCTCCTCGGGTGGCTGCAGCTGCACCCACATGTCCTCCTGAGACCATCGTTCTGGGAGCTACAGGACATGGACTCATGTCTCTACACTGGCACTATTGTCAGTCACTCTACAATGGCTCTTTATACCAGAGTTTAGCTCCCGAGTTGAGGAACTCACAGCTTTAGGAAGAGGAAACAGGACTTAATGAGAGGAGGGACGTGGAAAGACGTGGATGGAGAAAGTGGGGAAAGAAGGACACCCAGACAGAAATTCTGAAGAATCCCGAAGTGGGACCTCAGAAAAGTCTATTAAAATGTTTTCTTTTTCTTTCTAATAAGGTCTTGATCAAATGTACAACTTATGATTTTGAGTAAAGGAAGTGTGACACGTTTCAGTTGTAGCATTGGCTCCTTGTGACACTGCAGCTCTGCTCTTGGGAAAGCCACCTGCTGCCATGTGCCCTGGAGAGCCAAGTGCAGCATCTTTTTTGGAGGCAGACACCGGGGGATGGAAGTTGGTCCCTGCAGGTGGGACACGGAAGCGCCGTACAGGGCTTAGGAGTCTTTGGGGCTCCTTGAGTGGCCGAGCGTGGGTGCTTGTTTTCAATACTTTCTTAAGGAAACTCTTCCACTATTCCTATTCTCATAAGAAATCAAGAAGATTTTATTTGCTCTTCTAATAACTGTGGCTTTTCACTTAGTATTGGGTTAGGTGTGGGGCTATTAATATTTTAGAATTATAAGATTTTAATGGTCATAATGTAAATGTAAAAAGAAAATTGAGTTAACCAGTTTGATGAAAATATTTCAGATTGTATATGAAACCAGCACATTGTACCCCATGATTGCACTAATGTACACAGCTATGAGTTAATAAAAAATAAAAAAATAAAATAAAAAAAGATAAGCTAATTATTCCAAAAGAAAACGAGAGTAATGTTTGTTTTCTAGAAGCAAAGGCACAAGTGTAATGGGAGGATAGAAAACCCACATGACATTTTCACAACCTCACCCCTCGCACCCTCGTAGCCATTTAGGGTAGAATCTGCAGCTGCTCTTCCCGCTGGCAGTTAAACCTCCGTCACTCCTGAATCTCACAGTCTTTCAACCTGAATCAAAATAGTTAAGTATATATCACCCTTGGCCTCATGGCCCAAGGGGAAAAGAAGTCCTTTAATTTCATAGAGTTCTACAAACCAGTTGCTTATAAAATGCCAAAAAAAAAAAAAAAGAGTTGCACTCCTGTAAGGAGTACTGTGGCAGTTGGGAGAACCAAGTGAAGCCAAATTTAGTGTTGCCATTAAAATGTTTGAAATTTTTATTCATCTAAGAAAAATGCCTGTGCTGAAACATAGTTTGAGGCCATAAACAACAATATGGGGAAAACTCTGAATTTAAAGCAGGTTTTAAAGAGACTTTTTCCACAGGCGAGTTTAGCAACATCTTGAAAAAACCCTGGGAGTTCAATTTAAAATTTGTAAAAGAAAACTGGCTTTAAAGGTCCTGAAGGCAGCCAGCAGGGAAGGTTTATCTTAGGGGAGGAGGTCTAAGCCTGGAAGAATGGCCGCCCTGTCCCGCAGGTGAATGGAGAGCTCTCAGGGTGAGAGAGACTTGTGGGAGAGCCTGGCAGCAATGTGCAAAGCCTGGGCAGCTGGGGGCAGCCAGACGCGAGGAGGAGTGAGGGCTGGAAGAGTGGGGGAGAGTGGAGACCCCGGAAGCAGAGAGTAGCACGCGTGGGTCTGAGATGCAGACTCCTGGGCTGTTTACGGCAGTGACCCGGAAGAACTCCGCAGAGCAGAGCTGGAGTGCTGGGAGCAGGTGCGAGCAAAGGAAACAGAGGAAAGGAAAATGGAGCTTTGTATCAGCGGAAGAGGGTGGAAGAGGGTGGAACGCTCTCCGGAAGACGTCCAAAGGGTGCGCATCACATCAACGGTACAAGTCCAGGGCACACATTTTTGGCAATTCAAATCCACACAAACAAGCCCTCTGCTTCTGCTCCCCTGCACCTGAAGGGCTGGCTGGAGGTGGGGCCAGGGCTACCAGAGGAATCCAGTGGCGACTCTGCCTAGCTGGAAAAAGTGTAAAAACACTACCATTTATCACATTCAAGTGGCAGTAGTGAGCTGGGGGATATGGTGCTCTAATAAATAGAGATAATTGTCTCACAAAAGTGATCGCAGAGTTGGGAGTTTTCCAATAGAAATAAGAATCCAAACCATGGCAGGGGAAGATGTGGTTAGCAACTTCCGGTAGCATTCTATGTTTATAAGGTTGTAACTAATACAGGCAATAGCTTCCCACCACCAAAAAATAAAATCAGCTCAGTAAACCATCTGAACTTAATTGACAACTAAGACATTTTCAGTGGTGGGGAATAAACGGCACTGTCTGTGATGAAAAGGGGACAGTCTTCCATCTCAGTGATTACGAAGGCACAGGGTCAACTCTCCAGAAGGACGGCTGGCAGAGCCCAGTGAGACAATTGTCTCTAATTAGGATGGATTTAAAAGAAGTGTGTGTTTCCTTGGGAATATCTTTGGTGGTAGGGTTTCAATAGCACATAGGAAGTAGTGGAAATGAACAGCTCAGAGACACAAGGACTATTAATAAGGTCTTTAAAGGAAGAGAGACAATGGTTTAAAAATTGCTACCCCAACTGTTGAAACACATTTCTAAAAGGCTGCTCATGAACTCTGATTTCTGAATTGAAAAGCCCTTCTCCATTCACCTTCTCCCCAAGTTGGAGCAGCCATCTGGGGTTGCCGGCTATTTAACATGGGCATCCCCCGCCTTCTGCTGTGGGACCCTGCTGTCACTCTCCCCAGGCGACAGGCTTCCTCTGAAGGCATCATCTCTTCCAACTCCAGGCCCCTATGCCTCACCAGAAACTGACTCTTCTAGTTATGACCGCCACGCTAAGATCTGACCCAGGTTTCCCACCAACCACTTACTTTGACTGACTTGCTGAAGGCCTACCCATCTGGGTAACGTGCCCCATGCAGAGCTGTTATATCTGGGTAAAATAAGGAGTTGATTAAGCAAAGAGATGTGGGGTTGGCGCAGCTGGAAGTAGACGTGTGAGTGACAACTTGGGGGTGTGGGGCTCCAGGTTGCGAGTGGCACCTGGGCCATCACTGTGGGTGGAGGCCGTGCTTGGGTTGGCAGCGACTCAGGGCTGGATGGATGGCGTAGGTCCCGAGGGGTTCTTCATGCCTTTATGAAGAACTGGGTTTTTGTCATACAGGAGAGTTGTGCTATGTTTGAATTTGCCTTTCAGAAAAATTACTTCAGTGGCAGAGAAGAAAGTGAAAGGGGCTCATTGTGGAAGGAGAGTGTCAGTCGAGAGGTCACCACGGGGACCAGAGGAGGAGCATTGCAAAGCCTGGCAGCGTGGCCTTAAGAGGTCACAACTTGGAGAGCAAGTTGAGAAAGATTTATCATTAATTGCACACGAGGGTGGCAAGGGAGATGGCAGGATGAAAGGTGACCATCAAATTTCTGACTAGGAGCAGGAGTTTCCCGACCATCCACCACAACCAATGGTTTTGGTCTATTGAGGAGATGGCGACATTTATCATTAAAAATAGGGAAGTATCCAGGGAGTGTATTTTCAGGAAGAGGTGGTAAATTCAGATCATCCTCACCAGGGCGCGCTCTCTCTCATGTATCACTGCACACACAAGCACCCTTATGCTCTTGCTTTAGAAAAAGCAAGTTACATTCAAATACGAATTCAGCTACAGTGTCAATGACAAATCCTTGGGAAAGTAGGCTTTTTGATGGCTCTTCCTCAGCCCCTGGATACTCTCGTACACCCTCTCGTGTGGGGGTGCCCGGTGTGGTGTGGGCACAGTGTGGGGTGACCTGTTTTGTAGGGGCTGCTGTGGACATCAGCGATTTGGCTGTCTCAACCTCACAGAACCGTAGGCCAAGGATGTCCTATCTTGTTTCTGTTTCTGTTCTGGGAAGGTCTGACATCAAATTATCCCTTTCCAAAGTGAGTCTTCAATACAGGGAGTCTGGCTGATATTCTCAGCTGGCTGAACTTGCAATATTTTGGTAAACTTCCTTTACAATTTTGTTTCCCATGGACATATGATCACCTTGCAAGTCTACATTTTTAACCAGTTTCCCCTTGACTTATTGGCATAGAATTCTTCTGCTTATTGTTAATAATTTCTGTAGCAAACGGATTGTAGACACAGCATAGTCCTGACAGTGTGCTCTGGAAGTGCCTCCTTTTGGCTTTTAGAGGCTTGGGGTGCCGTTGATGGCTGAGGCTTGACGGGACTCCTGCTTCATCGATATCACATTTCTGCCATCAGACTCTGGTCTCAGCACCACCTGCCGCCTCATCTCAGCACGAAGATGAATGTTGATTCCAAGAGCTGAGCTTTACACTTATCTGTAGGCTTGATGCATGTTTCAAGGCTGTGGTTTATAAAAATTATACAACATATAAAAATGGAATACAAACTAATAAAGAGAAGTGAATGCACATATAATTGTTCTATTAAATATTTAAGACATTCAACATATTGCATATTTAATATATACGTTACATTAAGTTAAATATTTACGTATTTAAAACAAAATGATATAAGACAAACTGAATAGGCACAGGTGTACATACTGCAGGGCAAACATACACAATCACACACATCTGTGAGTGTGTATGGACCAGACAGCAGGCTTTCCCTGAGAAAAGGACATGGGGCATTTTGCTCAGGGGAGTGGGTGGTGTGAGGGCTGCTCAAGGTGTTGGTTTGGGGTAGCACCCTTGCTCTGGGGGGTGGTACTGCTCGTGTCCTGATTGTGTGTTCTGGGTAACCGGCTGGGCAGTGCATGAGCCCAGGTTGCCGGGGCCTTGGGAAATGTGAGTGGGGTGGGGAGCCCACAGGAAGCATCGTGTAGTGCTGTATTGGGGGAATCCAAAGGGCTTTGCCTTAGAAACGCAGGTTGGATTTGGCCTCAGCCACTTACTCTTCCTAGGCTGCAGGGTAGGCTGCCTGATCCTAAGTCTCAGTTCCCTCCCTTGCAGGATGGGGACCAGATGCACTCAGGGGCATTGCTTAGAAGTTCTGAGCATGATGCAGAAGCTCCATGCTGTGTGGGGCTGAAAGTCAGCTGATGCGTGATGCACTCTGTGTCCGGGCCCACTTCCTACCCACGGGGCCTTGAGAAGACAGTTCACACCGTGTTCCTCACCTTCAGCATGGGGGGTCGTGGTGCTCATGCTGCTGGGTTGCTGAGACTGAGACCCTGCCCATAGCATGCCCTGCTGAGTGCCCTATGCAAAGTAAGCATTATGCGGGGTCGTCATTGTTAATAAGTGGCAGTAATTACTATCATTTTCTTTGTTTTTTTGTTTTTGCAGTTCAGCCGAGGCCAGGTTTTGAACCCCCCACCTTCGGTATATGGGGCCAGCGCCCTACTTGATGAGCTACAGGCGCCGCGTTACTATCATTTTCTAATCCCAATGTGGCTTTGACCTTTCCCGAGGTTAAAGGATGTCTTTTAATAAGTGGAAAGGTCTTGAACTGTTTCAGATTTTTTTTTAGTCCACTTGAACAAAAACATGGCTGCCACAGATTTTTAAGTTCTATTAGTACATCTTAAAAAGGCAACTTACAGAGCCTACTACTAGAAATCATTTCAGTAGAAGATCTTGCAAACAAATCCAAACATTCTGGGAGTCTGAAAATTGAGTTATGTGGAAAGTAGTGTGATGCCTTTAATTTTATTCCAGAGAGAAATGGGCTTTGGGGGCAGACTCACACAGAGGGGGCACCAGACCTTCCTGAGCAGAGACCGCCGCCAACTCCACAGGGGCAAATCGCTGCCGCCAGCCACAAAACCACAAGTCAGAGAACAGCAGCCAGAGCCCACTGCAAGCCTGAAGCCTGCGTTCTGCTCCTCTGGCCATAAGGCGTCCTGGTGCATTCTTTTCCTGGAGTGACTTTCACCTTGAACACGATGTCACTGCTGTGGTTTCAGAGGCTTCTGAGTCTGTGGCTTCAGTGGCTTTGCTGTCCTCTGGTTGCAGTAGTTTCACTTAGATCGTGGTGCTTTGTCAGCATCCCCAAAGGCTCTTGAGACCAGGGTCTGGGGCACCAAGATGTGTTGTTAAATAACAGTGGGAGAGGTACGGGGCTTGTGGCCTGAAACTTTACCCTTTCATTCATTATCAAATACGTACAGAGCTGTGCACCAGGTGTCGAGCTATGCTGGGGAAACGGCAATAAATGAGACCTCCCTGTCTTCAAGTAGCTCGAATTCTGGTGGGGGAGAGGGACAAATAAACAAATAGCCTCGTGAGTGCAATGGCAGCTAAGTCTAGGCACCATGGGGGCATGCGTGGGGGAGGGGGACGCAGGCCAACCTTTTGGGAAAGTAGATACTCAGAGAAGGGTTTTGGAGAGCTGAGATGGATTCCAGGTGGGAGCAGTTGGGGAAGGGGTGAGTGGGGTAGGAATTTCTGGTAGAGGGAAGAGGTTACCCAAAGGCCTGGAGGTGAGAGAAGGTGGGGTGTCTGAAGGGATTGTTCCAAGTCCACCCTGCGTCCGCAGTATAGATTCTGGGAACTGTTGGGGTGGGAGGTGGCAATACACAGGCCCGGAAAGAGGAACATGTTATTGTAACAGCTTTGAGTGCCAAATGAGAGTTTCATCCTGCAGTGTGGTGGGGACATGTTGAAGGGTTTTAATCAGGGATAAAACGAGCAGACGTTTGCAAGGCCCCCTTCCAGAATTCACTCAAGAGACCAAATTACGGATCTGAAGATTGCTTGATGAGCAGAGAATTAGAGCAAAAGAGCTGAGTGATCTGAAGCAAAGCTTCCGACCAGGTAGGGGAGCGGGACGATTTGTGCCTCTGTGCTCCCAGGATATTCTGTCCAAGAAACTGGTCCAGGGGCATGAAGGCCTTCCCAGCTGCTGAGGGCAGCCCACTTTCAGGACAATCCCCACCACCAAGATTGTCACTGCTGTTACCCAAGACGAGTGCTCATTTCACACAGTTTCTCATTAGGGGGTGATTTCCCAGTGATTTCCAATCATTAGCAATACACTGAGGCTTCATTTCTTGGGGTGGGTTGCCATGGGAAT
The DNA here is from genome assembly GCA_963574655.1 of Perodicticus potto. Classification (NCBI taxonomy): domain Eukaryota; kingdom Metazoa; phylum Chordata; class Mammalia; order Primates; family Lorisidae; genus Perodicticus; species Perodicticus potto. The sequence goes on from CAUYRH010069201.1 coordinate 12,569, forward strand.
GACGACCACAGAGAATGAGCCCATCACCCCCCGTCTTACCAGGGGAACACATGCTTGTCAGTGGCCAGCAGACCCCAGTGACTGGCGAACCCCCATCCCTCACTGTGGATTACCAACAACAACAACAACAACAACAACAACAACAACAACAACAACAGCGCAGATGACGGATGGACGGGAAGCAGCATGGGGGCTTGAAAGCTTATGTGAGGCAGAAGAAACGAGATCTGATTTCTTCTCTCTCATTTACTATTGGACTTCAGGCAAGTGATGTCATTTATTAGAGCTTTAGTTTCCTTGTATAAAATGGACTTAATGGGGCTTTCCTCCCATGAGGTCAGAGAAGACTGGGTGGGCTAATGTCTCTAAAATATTTCATAACCTGTGGCTTTATTAATAGAGTAAAAATGAAGCATGTATTAGAATGCATATGTTTTATAAAAGAAATTCACCTGCACTTCTCAAATCTAATCCTCAAAATAATCCTTTTTTAAAAGAAGTGTTTCCTCCAGAAGATGAATTGCCTTGCTCATGATCAAGGAGCTCTGAAGGTGGAAACGGGGTGAATTGTCTGCTCTGCCGACTTCCGTCCGGGGCTTGCTACCAGGCCAGTCAGCTCCTTAACGCAGCAAAGGTTCATTTCACTGGCTTCCATCACTAAATCAAGGACTTTGTGTACTTTTCTCCCTTGGAATTGGAAGTGCAGACACTTAATTATAACTTTCGATTGCTTGAAATTATAGGGCTATAGACTGACTGGCACGTGTTTCTGGGGAAAATCATATTCTAAGTCCTGAAATAACCATCTCCTTTTCATATTCAAGACGGATGCAGGGAATCTGGCACCACGCATCATAAACTCACAGTATTTCCTAAGATGACTTGTAAGCTTGGAAAATAACTCTTTATGAAAATAGGGGGCAGATTATTACATCATACTTCTCCGTCTGATTGCTTAGGTTTGAACTGATGTCATCCCAAACCACTGGGCAGAATTCAGAGGACATTGTTGATGGCCTGTAGGTAGTGGCGAGCGCCGTATGCTCCTGAAGGTGACCGCACAGTAGTGAAGGCAGGGCGATGGAAACAGGGCACATGACAGAACGGCAGATGGCAACTTCAGAAATTCACCAGGAAATGGTAATTTTTCAAAAACCAATATAAAACTATTTTCCCACAGTTCTTGATGCCAGAATTCCAATACTGAGGTGTTGAGAGGGCTTCTCTCTCTTTGAGGGCTTTATGGAACCTTCCATCTTTGCCTTTTCTTTGGTAGCCAGTGACACCAGGCATCCTGGGCCTGCAGCCACACCCCTTCCGTCTCTGCCTCTGTCCCCCTGCATTCTCCTCTGTACGTCTACCTCCCACCCTCCCTCTCCTTTTTCTTATAATGACAGAAGTCACTGGATCTAGGGCCCACTCTAGCTAGTGTGACCTCATCTTAACTACAATAGAACCTCTGTATGTTGACCACCCAAGGGACTGGAACAAACTGTTCAGCACACAGAGGTGGCCAACATAAGGAATTAGGCCTATGTAATGCCATGTACATGTGGTGCGTGTCCAGTCTATGAGAATTAGGTCAACTTAAGGAAGTGATCAGTGTAGGGAGGTGGTAAGGTACGGAGGGTCTACTGTAATTCTATCTTCAAAAACTCTACTTCTAAATAAGGTTGCATTTGAGGTCTCAGATGGATAAGAATATTTAGAGAACATTATCCAACTCACTATAATCTCCTCTTTATGAATAAGAAAATACAAGAAAATACTTCAAGTGAGTGAAGAGTCTTGAAAATATCATTTAAAAGTCTACATCAACTCAGCCATTGAGTTTGCATTAATTCCTGGTAAGACAACTGTGCCTGCCCCCATCACATGTACCCACGGGGCTACAGCAGCACACGAGGGTGCCCAGGCCTCCAGCTGCTTCCACAGAGCCCACCCTTCCCTGGCATTGGCACAGCCAACCTAACCATTCCAACTGGCCCCTTAGCAGAGCCATTCTAGGAAGGACACCACACCAGAAGCTCGTTACTAACTCATCCCTACAAGAATATCAGTACAAACCCCATCTGGTCAGGAAACGTTCTTTTTTTTTGAATTGACTTCTTTTTGAGGAAACTTGAATTTGGTGTTTTCTCTATAAATATTGGCCAAGTCAAGGTCAAAGCATTTGTGGGCTTCAAAAGATACTTAAGATCTGGAGAATGTCATCTGAGATAGAGGAAGCAATGGAGGAAAAACACAAGTAGAGACCCATGGTGTGAGCACTTCAGCTGAGTGTGCAGGAAAGCCTGGAGTCGAGGGCGCTTGCAGGGGAGACCTTTAAGTTTTCTAGTGCTCTCTGAGCATGGCCACAGTCTCCAGAGTGGCCCTGCTGAGGGTGGGTCGCCTTCTTTTTTCCAGCACTTGGTCTTTGTTCTCATAAAATCATCTATTTTAGAGCATTGCAAATGCTCATTTATTCCATCATTTCACCCAGCGGACTGTGAGTTTTCAGAGGGAATGATCCCTGCCATTCTTTGTATCATGCTGAGTACCTACCTGAACAGGACTCACTGACAGTGTGAACAGATAAGATCCTCAGAGCAGGGCAAGACCACACAGAAAGATTCAGAAAGCCCTTGGGCAATGTTCCAAAATTCTCAGATGGCTTCCATGTTTGAATGGAAGATATAACTTGTGTTTTCTTTTCCCCTTCCTGATTGTGTCTGGGCTCACGCAGGTGTTGAAGTGAATAAGACAGGGCCAAAGTATATCTATATAAGCCTTGGTTTTTCTTATTAAATCTAGAAAGTCAGAGAGGCTCATAGATTGGGGGAAGGCAAGAGCCAAGCTTTGAGCCATTCGGATGAATGATTGAAAGTCCTGAACGGAGAATAGTTGGTAGAGCAGAGTTGGTAGGAGGTGGAAGTGGTTAGTGGGTGTGGATGTTGGGAAAGCATTAAGCTGAGCCCTGGAAAAGCAGGAGAGGAATCTCTGAGAGGAGCATTTCAGCCCTGGATTGTATGAAGCCCTTCATGCCCCTCCTATAGGACAGTTTCCCATCCCACCTCTTCACATGACTGTCAGGTGCTGACTGCCCTGTCTCTTTGCCAGGTTTGGCCGTGTGACTTCACTGGTGGAAGGAATGTGAGTGGAGAGGGCAAAAACTTTAAGTGCAGGTGGATGGGTGTGACCAACATATGGGTTGTTCCCTGGAATGAAGAGACACATGTCACAGAGTTGCAGCTTAGAGCAGGGTTGCAAGAAACCCACAGCTTACTTGTGCCCTGAAGGAGATATCACCCTTGAGCAAGAAACAAGCCTTGAGAGAGCAAGCAACTAAGAATTTGGGATGGTTAGCACAGTGCAATTTACTAATACAAGTTCAGATTGGAGTAATTTCAGAAGATTCTCTTTAAAAAGAGCTGTAATCAAAACAAAAACACCCACTGTATTCACAGAATGCTTTGTATTTTTCTAGTTTTTTAAAAAATGCCTTCATGTTGCTATTTCTCTGGATACTAGTTGTCATGTTGTTGGGAACAGCCTTCTAATCTCTGTTTTGTAGATCCGGATGTAGATGTGACAAAGCCAGGGCTCACCGATACCAAATGGCATGGCTGGCAAATGCGCTCAAGGTTCCTTGTGTCGAACCTCAGGCCTTCTCACCACTTGACTTGGAGGGGACTTGGCTAACTGTCCCACTGGTGCCTAGGATTCCATTAGTTTGGGATTTGATTTTGGCCATGGCTATAGTAGGTGTCATTTAAGTGAATTCTTGACCTCCAAGAAGAGAAACTTAGTACATGCAGTAATGACCGTCGAAGATGATCCTCCATTTACTTTACATAAGGAAGAAAAGAAATCGACATTTTTTCCACATGCTGGAGGTAGTTCCGGGCATTCTCTCTCACGTAGGAACTGCCTGAGTCAGTGTTGTTGGTTTCAAGAGACGGTGATATTAAAAATATTTACCAGTGAGAACCACACAAATCCTGACCAATAAGAAGAAACCCCATGGCCTGGGGGTTTCTTCTGGGGTTTCCCCATGGACCATCTTTGGAGGAGGAGCCTTCCATGGATAATAATGAGGACTTTGTCAGCAGAAGTGGGGTCAGTCTTGGGTGGTGGAGTGTGTATATGGTGACTTGACTGGTACTTAACCAACCCATGTAGAGCTTATTCAGGGTTTAGACAGTTGGCACAACTCAGTGTGATAATTAAATATCAGCCATATTTATTTGCAAGAAAAGTGACTTATTGGGAGGCTGAATGATTTAGTGGTAGTCCCAATGATGGAACGAGACTCCAGCTCTAGAAGGAACTCAAAGGAGATGTATTGCAGGCAAGCTCCTGCTGCAGGCTGCTCAGGGCTCGGAGCCTATTTTGGGGTGGCCAAATATTCCAAATTCGTCTTCCTTGACTAATCATAAGGTCCATGAAGGTGAGGCTCTGATGTTCTAGTCGTTGCTGTGTTCCAGGACCTCATATACAATACAAACACGTGAACAAAATGCACTGCGCTTTGCTACATCCTCACTCACATGCGGAGACTGTATGCTCCCAGGGCAAAGTCTTTTTATTTTATGGCCGTCACTGTGCTAGTTTGCTAGGACTTCAGTAATAAACCACCACAAACTGGTGGCCTAACCCCTGGAATTTACTGCCTCACAGTTGTGGAGTGTGGAGTCGAGATTAAGGTGTGGGCAGGCATGGCCCCTCCCAGGCTGTGCCTCTGCCCTGCCTCTGGTGGCAGCTGCTCTGACTGCTCCTCCGCTGTCCCCATCCTCATCTCTGCCTTCGTCTTAGCAGGGTACTTCCCCACGCACATGTCTGTGTTCAAATTTCCCAGCCACACTGGATTAGCCCACCGTAGAGACCTCATTTTAGCTGAATTACCTCTGCAAAGACCCTATTTCCAAATAAGGTCTCATTCTCATTGGATTAGGACCCGTGTTCTTTGAGGGGACACGATTCAATCTAAATAGGCATGATGTTTTCTTATTTTGATTTTTTTCCTACAATTTTGTGAGTCCTGGCAACTGATAAAATACGCCATTGGGAAATCCAAATAAATTGAAAAGGAAAGACTACAGAAAGATTGATAAGAGGAAGCATGTCACTCTGGTTTCAAGCAGTGCAGATCAGCCTGCGATACTGAGCCCCGTTCCGATGACCTCCGAGACTGCACCCAGGACAGTCCTCAAGACGCCTGCCTAGAAGATCCAGTCCTCTGTTGTGTCTGAAAGAGAGATTTCTGGAAGGAATGCAAAGAATCAATAGTATTTTTATTTAGAAAATAGAAAATAAAATCATTCACTGAAACCGCCAAGCTTTGCTCTCTTCTTTGAGTGGAGCAGATCCCCTGCCTGCCTCACGGAACCCCGGTTCTTTTCCTCATAAATGGCAGGCATCAGGTAAACAGTACCAGCTGGATACTAATTTTATATTTAGGCTCAGGAGTTATTTGCCACAAGCCAGCACTGTCTGTGGTAGAATTGCTAGGGCATGTCCCACGTGGAGGCCTGAGGGCCAAATGCTTCCCTGGACAGCATCTTTAGGGCACTGAACTAATGCCCCTGTCAATAAGAGAAAAAGCTACGGTGGTGCCCACAGACAGGAATTCTTACTTCACAGATTTTTATTAGCTATAAATTTTCTGTCTGAAACCCTGACTCAGGTGAAATCACAGGGTAAGTGAGTGGAGTGTGCGGTCTGCCGGCCCAATGGGGCGTGTTGGTGGGGAGCGTCCCCAGGGACCACCCGAGGAGTGGTGGCCGCAGCACGGAATGAAGCAGGACTCAAAGGAAGAGAAACCCTCTGTAGCTACAGGACGTATTTCTACCAATTCACATTCCCACCTGGCATTTCTGCAAAGTTCTGTTGCATAAATGACTCCAGATTTTCTGACAGAGCTCTGAGGTAACAGGTCATGATACCCAAAATGAAATGAATAGATTTTTTCTCTATGCCTGTGGGTGGGAAATTGTCCTTTTTTTCCCCTTTAAGATCGGCCCTGGTGAGCTAAGCTCCAGGTTGCGGATGAGCAGCTGGACAGCAGTGGCAGCTCTGAGGGAGGCCCGGTGGGAGGGCCAGAGCAGAGCCCAGGATGTGTTTGGAACTGGCAACTGCCGAGGAGTGGGGGGTCCTTGGTGGGGCAGGCCCTGGCTGGGATGGGGGCTGTGGGGTCCTGGAATTCAGCTCTCAGAGGAGGCTTCCATTCTGCCAGGTAGAGGTCACTTCGGAAAAGAGTTTCAGTCAAGTTGAATCTCATGAAAATGCCTTTTTATGTGTCAAAACAATAGAGTCCTGGTAACTTCACATCTCGTGACCCAGTCACGTTGCCATGTAAAGTTAGCCATGACACCAAGTGGGCGGCGTGGCCACTGTCCCCAGCTGCCCTCCCTCCCTGACCCCAGGAGCAACTGCTCAGTTTGTTTTCACAGCAAAACGTGCTGGACAGAGTTCACACCCTGGGGAAAGACTCCTGTGAACAGCTAGTGAGTCAAAGACTGCAAATGGCACCTTATTTCATCGTTTTTCCCATTAACTTCCAACCACAACTTTCATTTTTTTCCCACATCCCCACTTAGAATTCAGTTATCTAAAAGCAAATCATTATAGAAAGATGAGTCCTGTGTTCCTGAGTGTGTGGACATCTTCATCTTCCTGATATTTGCTGCACATTGTGGTCCAGAATGTGGACTCCAGAGCCCAAGAGCCTGGGTTTGAATCCTGGGTTTTCCACCCACAGCGTGAAGTTCTCATCTTCCCCCTCCCCCTCCTCCGTGAACTTCACTGATGATCTTTGCTGGGAAGACACTTTGGAGAAAGGATGTTTGTCAGTTTTCTTTCCTGTGCCTCATACTAAACCGTGAGGAGGAGGTGAGTATTTTTTTAGCTTCAAACATGCCAAGCGTCCACCCTGTGCAGGGGACGGATCTCCTTCTCCCTCCCATGTGCCATTTGCCACCACGACTCTCCACTCACAGAAGGCAACGGTTTGCTGAGCGTTGTGTGGGAGTGTGATGGTTCAGAGGTCTGAATCCTGGTTCTGGAATTCCGACCCAGTGCCTTTCCTGCTACACCCGAGCCAGCATCCTCTGTGAAAGGGAGACACGCCCTTGGAAGGGGCCTGCCTGCCAGGCTGGATCCCCCAGTTATGGTTTGGGGCAGCCTTTCAGTCTTTCTGAGTCTCATTTTCATGTGGCTGAGATGGCACAAATTTGCTCTGCAAACACACATTTTGAGAAAGTGGTAGTGTTGGAAACTTAGTGCTGAGCTTTGCACCAGCGCTTTGCATGGGTGCGGTCAACATTCCTCCCGAGCCTTTGAGAATGTTTTGTCCTCTTTTTCATGTCTTTTGGCATCTTCCCTTCTCCCACCAGGCACTGACACTGTGGTGAGCTTCAAGGTATTTGGAATAAGGCCTTTGTGTATGAAATTAAATGTCAATCTGCTTGAGTTGCCTCCAAATTTCCCCGGGAAACCTATGCTGGCATTTAATTTCTGATTAATATTATACTCTGAAACTTCTGGAGCCCAGTATGCTTTTGTTGAAAGCTTTTTTTTTTTTTTTTTTAATTTTTATTTTGTTTAGAAATCTGGGAAGTTCACAGTAGAGAACTTCTTATGCAAGCTCAGTTCTGTTGACCCTTGAAGACCAGGAAAGAGACAGCATGAAGGAGTGACGTCTTTTCGTATCTGAACTGGTTCTGGTCCACTGACGTGGGCTGGGTTAATTTGTAATAGTGTCTGAGATCCTGCTTCCTGTGTACTGAGGAGGACCATGTGAAGCTCTGGGAAGGTCTGAGACTGTCCTGAGGGTTGAGACATTTGTCCTCTCATCGAGATGTGGGGAGAATTTCCATGTTCTAAAACTTTGGGTTCCTGACCGATGATTCATTCAGAGTGGACGATGCCTGTGATCCCAGGGAGTTAATGGTCTTTCAAAACCTAATTTCAGGAGGAAGATCTAAGGAGAATTAATAGTAAGAAAAATGTGTAAGGGATCACATTAATCAGTTTGCAATCACTCAAACTTCAAAAACACTTTCCTTTGAAAACAACTGATTTGCACAGCCTCTCACCCTGTAATGACTCACTATAAATTATCACCAGAAGTTTTATGTCAAAAGTCATATGCTTTAAAAATAAGCTCTGAATGTTGACCTCTGTTGAGCTGGCCTCAGTGTAGAGAGACTGTTTGTATCTCCCTTTAAAAGCCCCCACACCCAACCTTGGAAGGAACGGTTTCAAACAGGGGTTTCCCCTGCGATTTGCTTCAGGGAAACTTTATTATGATGAGTTTCTCCCTATCCATCACATTTCAAGAGCAGTTCTCATCTCGTGCAGGCTGGAAGGACTTACCCAGATCAGCCTGAGGGACGCTGAACACAGGTTGGTCTAGCCGGGAGCCAAACAGCGCGTGACCTTGGGTGCCAGGAGCCAGCCAGCATGTGACCTTGGGTGCCGGGAGCCGGCCTTCTGGGTAGGCCTGGGTTTGGGGAAAGGGTTTGAATATACGGACTATTTGCTATCATTTAATTTTTATTTGTAAAGTAAAATTTACATGCGAGATTCTTAAAAGTCCATTGGAAAAACTTGGCTTTTCCAAAATGACACACGACTCTCATCTAGTAGGATCATTGCTCTGTGGGCTGAATTGCTGACCCGGTTGAATTATAACTAGATGAAAAAACAGCAACCACAACAGGCAGACACATCCTTTGTGCCATATTAATCTTCACAAAGTAGGGAAAATGCCTCCAAATCATGACATACAAAAGCACGACCTGGCTGATTGCAGTTAACTCTTACCAGTGTGGTACAGATGAAAAACATGTGGACTGCGTAGTGATGGGACATGCGCTGGTGACGGCCTCCTGGGTGCTTCTGGGCTCGGGGAGTCAAGAGCTTCAGCTGCTTCTTCGTTCTCTCCTCTCCCTCCTCTTTTCTTTCATCCATCCTTTTCTTCCTGCCTTTCTCTCTTCACATAATTTATTGCAAACATACAAACAAAACAGTCCACATTAAAACAGTTCAACAGCTGCCGTCTCAAGCAGCTGTCACCCTGGAATGGGTTATCAGAGAAAGAACACACACATCCCCTTCCTTGCTGTACCTGTTCTAACTTAATGCCCCCCCAAGCCAGGGGCAGCACCTGCATCTCAGCTAGTTGGAGTCTGGGGAAGAACCTGAATTGGCAAAAACTATTTTCTATTAAGGATAAACTCTACGAAGTGTTAGGAATTTTTGCCCTTTCTTCTTAATTTACCTTTGAGAAAAATGAGGTCTGGGGCTGCTAAGGGGTTCCTGCTGGATTACTCGCCAGCTCTGGCCCCTGCTGACTTAGTTTCTGCCCCAGTCTCTTTCTTAAGCTGCAAACGCCAATGTCGTTGAGATCCCTGCAAAACTCTGTCTTTACTCTATTTCCTTCCTGCTCAGATTTCTACAGATTCAAGATGTTCTTTGAAAAGAGAACTTTCCTGAAGTGAGCAAGTGTTCCAGTAATGCCCAGAGCAAACATTTTTTCTTTCTAAATTTTGGCTTCAGCTTACTTCTGACTCATATCCCTTGATAACTGAATTCTTCTCTACCAAGAACTTTAATTATATTCATCACTTGTGCTTCAACTCTTCTTTGCTCTAATTTGTCCCATTGTCTTAGCTGCCTGGCCAGAAAGCAGGAAGCCTGAGAGCTGGGGGCAAGCCCCTCCTCTGTCCACTCTCCTCTGGGCCAGCGCCGAGGGTGGCCCAGGGATCTTGTGACTTAAGACAATTTTCTTGTCTGTTTCCTTATGTAGGAAAATCTCATCATAATTTAGAATTCCTGAGTGAATAATTCAACGTGATCTTTCCTTGATGACGTCCGAGAGCTGGTCTTGGTGGTGACGTGATTGGCTGCACTGCCAGTTCAACAGCCTTTGGGAGGACACTGCTCTGGACAGCGGGGCTGCTCCTGGGGCCTTCTGTTTCTCACACTGAAGAAGTAGAGAGGGGAGAAGGAGAGTAACTCTTTTAAGTAATAAAAACACAAGAAGTCAGTACTCAGAGTTTTGGCCGTGACCAACCCAGGACTCACACACCTGTAGAGGGGAAGCTAACACACAGAGCAGAAACACAGAGCACTCAGAGGGGACATACACCACTGAGAAGGGTCCCCTGGCCCCAAAACTGTCCCTTTGGTTAATGAATCATGGGTAGATCCAGAGGATTTCAGAAAAGGGGCTGCAGCCTGGAAGAGTGGCTGTCTACTAACCAGAAAGGACACACATCATATGTCGCTTAACGATGGCATACATCCTGAGACCCTTGCCATGAGGTGGTTTCATCGTTCTTTGCACATGCTAGAGTGCACTGCCCTAAACCCAGGTGGCGCTGCCTCCTATGGCCCAGCCTGTGGCCCTGAGCTACAAGCCTACAGCGTGTGACTGCTGAATACCACTGGCAGGTGTAACACAGCAGAAAGTATTTGTGCATCTAAATATATGCAAATATAGAGAAGGAACAGTCAAAATACAGTATAAAAGATTAAAAAAAGGAAAGTATATCTCTATAGGGCACGTACCATGAATGGGTCTTACGGGACTGGAAGTTGCTCTGGGTGAGTGAGTGGTGCCTGCGGGTAGGTGTTGGCCCGGGACATTAGCGTCTACTATTGTAGACTATGAACACGGCACACTTAAGCCAAGCTAATTTTACAACAAGCTTTTCTCTTCCTTTAATAATGAATTCACCCCAACTTACTATAACATTTTTACTTTATAAACTTTGTAATTTTTTTTTAACTTTTTGAGTCCTTTCTGGTGGCAGTTTAAAACACACACACACATTACATGGCAGTGTATAAGAAAACAAAAATAGTTTTTCATTATATGCTTATTCTTTGTGCTTTTCTCTATTTTTAAGATTTTTGAGTTTTACAAAGACCACAGACACATTAGCTCAGGTCTACACAGGGGTAAGGTGATCAAGGTCACTGTCTTCCACCTCAGTATCTTGTCCCACCGGAAGGTCTTTGGGGGCAGTAACACCCATGGAGCTGTCACCTGTGATGCTGAAGCCTTCTCCTAGATACCTCCTGAAGACCCTGCCTGCTGTTTTACAGTTAACATTTTTTTATGAGTAGAAAAAATATATTCTGAAATAATGATAAAAAGCATAATACAGCACATATGTCAGCCACTAACATAGTCACTGATTATCTTGTATTATATTCTGTATGTCACTGGATCTGATATGGTTTTATAAAACTGGAGGTGCACTGGGTTTTTTATACCGTCGTCAACACAGTCATGTGAGTGGTGCACTGTGTTGCTGTTACAGCAACCTCGTTACCAGGCAGTAGGAATTTTCCGCCTTATGGGACCACCATTGCATACCTAGTCTGTCATCAACCTGTGTGTTGTTGTGTGGCTCATGGCTTTATCCATTTTTAACTCTCACCTTGGTCATGTTCACTGGGTTGCTGGGACCAGCTTATACTGGCTCTTGAGAACAAATTATTAAATTTTCAGGAATTTGGCAAGCTGGTTATTAAAGATGGCAATTATTAAACATTGAATATTATAAACTTATAATTAAAAATGTATTAAAACCAAAAGCAATAAATACTCAAAACTCATCTCTTCCTAAATTATTTTATTTCATTTTGCATATTATTCATTATTATCTATGCATTGCACCTGTGTGCCGGGCATCCTGTAAGGTGGTTGGTGACGGCACATCTCCTCCCAACTCCTTGTCTACCAGCAGGTTTCCATTCTTTACATTGGCCTGCTATAAAGCAGATCTCTCCCCTTTAGTAAGAATTAAACTGGTTCCTGCTGGTTGGATATCTGCCCTGCTCTCTCTGATCTGTGGCATTTACCTGTCACCTGGCTGCCACCCATGCTAAGAAGATGTAGGTGGTGAGTTGGCATCTCCTTTGGAGGATGGTGACTGCTGTCTTGTCTATGATCAGAGACCAAAGAATGGTTTCCTTTCATTCTCATCCTCCTTGACACAATCGGCCACTCTGTATTCCTAAAGCTTCCTTCTTCACCAAAGCTTCTTCTTCAGCCATCAGATTTTACTGATTCTTCTAATTCTTTGAAAACTCTGTCTCCACCCATAATTTTTGCCCTGACAACTGGACATGCTTCAAGCTTCTGCTTTTGGTCTTTTGCTCTATTGTGAAAAACAACTCTTCTGAACTCTAGAGTCCTACATAAAAGTCCCTGGTGGACAATATTGCATCTAGTCACCTTCACCAAAACCGCATCTATTCTATCTGCCCCGTCCAAAAGAATAGTCTTTGCTTTTGATTTGCTTCTGTTTATTAACGGAAGACAACACTTCCCTAGTCTCTCATTTACAAAGGCCTTGAGTCATCTGAGAGTCCTCATACCATAGTTTTTGTGCTTTTGTCTTTTTTCCCTTATGCATTACAGGCTTTCAGGGAGGGTCACTATTCAGAGTACCCTTTACACCCAGGTAACGCTTGGCTTAAATACATTTCATACATTTTGGTAAATTTAAGGTTCATTTTGAAAGTGATGATATATTATTTAGAATGTCTTATAATGTGGGGCAAACGAGCATCCTTTCTGCTTGTTTCAAACAAACAAGGTGTTATTAGCAGAGCAGCTTCTCAACTGGAGCCTAAATTTGGATTCAAATATGAGCAGAAGCCACTAGAAGATGATTCGGAAGGGGGGATTTTGATAGTTTTGGCTAATGAAGACAGCAAAGGTATCTTTGTGGGTGTCCACAGGTGGAGAAGGTAGAGTAGTGTTTTTTGCTGGCTGTTCCTTGTTGGAACCTGGGCCCCCCAAACAGGGAGCAGAGGGGCAGAGAGACGACCTCTTAGCACCGCAGCCTGCCAGTGTTTACACTAGTTTCCAGAGATCTTTGATGATTTTCCTGCTTATATCAAAGTCCCTCAGAAGGCAGGCAATGCAGAATATTTACCCAGAGCTGGTGCCAGAAGTCAAAGTCACAACTGTACATTTCTGAGAATTTTCTAAAGCGTTGTTCACTGAGTCTTCCTATCCATTGAGGTGCAGGAATCCTTGTTGTGGTTTTAGAAGAGATGGGATTTTCCCTTTCATCATTCTCCACTTTTCTTTCTTACCTAGTTTTTAGGTACCTGTGTTTTATCCAAATCCAATTTAAAAAATGTTTAATGGACAATTGTATATGTATAATTTACAAAGTGATGTTCTGACACAAGCATACACTGTGAAGGATTCAATCAAGCCAATCTACCTGCTCGTCCCCGCGCCCACTGACCATTTTTTCTTTGTGTGGTGAAAGCATTTCAAGACTACTCTTTCAGCAATTTTGAAATATACAGGATCTTATTGCTGGCTATGGTAACCACCTACAGAAAATCACTAAAACTTACTTTTCCCTTTCGGCTGAAACTTTGTACTCTGTGTTTTGAAGATGAGGCTGTGCCGATACTTATGAATTGATGAGATTATTCCATAAAAAGAAGCACAGCGTGATGGCTATTTGAATGAGTGAACATGAGCATGGGAGAGAGGACTGTGAGATGTCATCAGCAAAGGCAGAAAAACGCACTTTCAGGAAAGATGAAAACACTCCGCCGTCAAAGTGTTTTGGTTAGGGTTTGTGTAGAGTGCAAGTTTATGCAAGTTTAGCATCTGTGCAGACTGCATCGCAGGAGGTTTTGGATAAATGAGCACATCTTCGAAAATGTTCACTTATGTCTCTCATACGATCATCTGAGAATTTTACCGCGTGCTTGGATATTTTCAACTGGCATCATATCCCCCATTTACCGGTTGAGCAGCTACTGTTTGCCATCTTCTCTTCTGTTATCTTTAGTCACATAATTGATAATATTTTATGTAATTTTAGTCTGTCCTTCTGCAACCTCGTGATTCGTGTTGTCATCCAGATTTTCAGTTGAGCTCTTGGAGCCTGGGGACAAGTAAGCCACTGAGACCTGGGCTGTGCGGTCACTCAGGGAGAGCTGAGTCTTGAGCCCACGACCGGCTGGTGTAAGGCCCCTGTTCTGGCCAGGCCTTCTGTGGCCTCTCTCACCCAGCTGTGCTGTGGCATCTTTGTCAAAGGCTCTGCCTTAACACTCAGTAAGCGGTAAGACAGAACGACTGAAACTTTGCTCGGGGACAGGGCACACAGGTGTCTGCCATCTGTGTTCTTAGGAACAACTCACTAACTAACTTTCCCAACATTTTCATACATTTCACAAAGTAAATTGAAGGTTTCTATTGAAGGTGATTTCTATCCAGAGCATCCTCCAGAGCTGGCAATGACCATTTCAAAGGAGGCATTTAGGGTCTGGACTTTTGTTTGGAGAATGAGAAACAGCACTAAACACCCACGTGTGCGCTCCACAAACTTGTATTGAAGGCTGGGTTTGTGATGACTAAAGCCCGCCCTTCAGCTTCAAGTTCCCACCTAATTCCTTTGCTTAATACATCCTGTTTACCAACTTCTGGTGCCCTTGAAGAAGCTGAGGTGGTTTCCCTCTTTTGTCTCTTATCCTCCATCCAACTGGAAGAGGAGGGAGCTGTATGTCCCCGTCCCCCAAGGCAGGCACCTTGGGGAGAGCACTGACGTCCCCTCATCACTCCCATAAGATCAATTGTATCCAGCTTCCCTGGATTGATTAGCTTAAGGCTTGGAGTTTTTAACCATTGCAATCATTGTTCTGAGCAAAGAACGTCTCAGAGCAGCTCAGACCTTCCATCCTTTTGCAAGCTGTCCCTCCTCTGTGGGGCTCAGCGGGGCTGTCACCTGCCAATCCCACCCCTCCAGCACCTGTGCACAGGGTCCAGGGTGGGAGTGAACACCTGGACACTGAAGGCCACACCGCACTGTCGCTCTCTCTCTCTTTTTTTGTTTTTGAGACAGAGCCTCAAGCTGCCACCCTGGACAGAGTGCTGTGACATCACAGCTCACAGCAACCTCCAGCTCCTGGGCTCAGGCGATTCTCCTGTCTCTGCCTCCCGAGTAGCTAGGACTACAGGTGCCTGCCACAACGCGTGGCTATTTTCTTTTGGTTGCAGCCATCATTGTTGTTTGGTGGGCCTGGGCTGGATTCGAACCCACCAGCTCAGGTGTATGTGGCCCCTTAGCCGCTTGAGCCATAGGTGCCGAACCAGCACTGTCTCTTATAGGACGTGGCAGAGCCTTGTTTAGAGATTTAAAAATAAACACAAATTTAAAATAAGAGGCTTGATTCTCCCATTGAAATAAGGGAAGAAATTTTCCTTCCTTCTTTTTTCTTGATTATTTGTGGTAGAAAACGGGGATTCTAACAATTTTCTCCTCTCTTTGAAATCCCTTTGATAACACAATGGGCTTTTTGTCAGCTTTATGACCTAGGATTGTCTTTCAAGTCCTGAAATGTAAACACCTGGGGAGACAGCCCCCCTCTCTCCCAGTTTCTGAGGGAGGGTAGGAGCCTGACTTCAGGGGCACTTGTCTTCATGTAGCCAAACTGCCTTCTGTCATAAAGAAATGTCAAGTTTGTTTCTTCTCAGCATAAAACCAATTAGCTGGCACAGATGATCACCCCAATCACCAGGTGAGGTTAGTATGAGTGGTGCGTGACAAATGATGCTGTTTATCTGGATGACACGCGTGGAGCAGGCTGGCCCTGCCTGGCTGTGTGAGAGGGTGAGCCCCCTCTCTGTGCTTGCAGCCCCTCAGGGATTGCCAGGATGCGCACCACTTTCTGGTCTGATGCTTATTCTCTATCACAAAGCTCTTCTTTCTTTCCTACATTGGTATCGGTTTCTGGGTTGGGAAAGGATTTTGTTTTTAATTATCGTTTCCTGACAGGGGCCGGGGAGAGAGCGTTGAAGGGAGGCCCCATGCTACCAGCAGAGAGCAGCCGTGCTCCTGTGGGGTCTAGAAGGCCCCGGGCCCTGGCGTTTCTGATTCTGCGTCTCCCAGGCTGCAGGGGCACCAGCAGGACCCCTCTCACCCGCTCCCTGCTTCACATCAGGACTGTCTTTGGGAATGATGGTCTTTGCCCACCGTCCTCATTTCTTGGGGAGGGACCCTCTCCCCGCAGTTTATTCAGTTAGTCCCCCTTACCGGAGACCTCCAGGCACATACATCATTTTTCAGGCTGAACGTTGCCCCCTCCCCCAGCAAGTTCGTGTGATGAAGCCCCAACTCCCTAACCTCAGAGTGGGACTGTATACGGGGACAGGGCCTTCTGATGGGTGACTAAGGTGAAATGAGGCCAGTAGAGGGTCCTAACCCGAGGGACACAGACACACACAGAGGGACGACAGTGTGAGGACACAGCGAGAGGACAGCTGAGGACAGCCGTGGACAGCCAGGGAGAGAGGCCTCAGGAGAAACCGACCTGCCAACCCCTTGATCTCAGATTTTCAGCCTCCAGAGCTGTGAGAGGACAAATGTCGGGTGTTAAGTCTGCAGCTCTTGGTTCCCGCCGCTGGAGCACCGGCCCTGGGCTTACCTGAGTCGTGTTCTCTGCAGATCCGTTGTTTTACCCAGCGGCGCACACGCAGTCCTGGACTCCCGGAACCTCCACTTTAAACAACACAGAAAATATCCATGTGCTCGTTTTTTTTTCTTTACATGTATTTGTCTAACAATCTGATCCTCTCCCTTCCTTTTTGTCTTTTTCCGTGTAGCAGAGAAGCCCGCAGCCGTCTGGCCAGCGTGCCTCTCCCTCTGTCCGTCCGTCCCGCCGGAGTGCGCGGGGGCTGCGCAGGCCACTCAAAGAAATGGGTCGGAATATCAGTACTTTCTGCTTGTAGTGTTTGCCTTTTTCTGTCAGAACTGATCCTGAGTTTATTTGAGTTTGTTTGTGGCGGGGATTTCTCTTTGCCGGGAACCAGGGCCTGGAGATCCTGGCCGTGCGCTTTTTGCCTGGAGCTTCCCTGCGTCGGTGCTGGGCGGACTCTGCGCTCGGTTCCAGGCACCTGTTTCAAATCGCAGCGGCCCCCGCGCCTGCCCTGGGCGGGAGAGGGGAGGTCTTGTTGCGCCAGGTCCAAAACCTTTGGGAAAAGTCTGATTTGTGATTCCCAGACGAGTTCCCTACATACAGGTATAGAGCGTTTGATTAAACTTGCATTTGTGCGAGCCGTTAGATGCCTGCTGCGCACGCTTGATTGCTCGTGCGCTTCACGCCTGCGTCTTGCTTATAACGCGCGGTGCTGGGCCTTTTAAGTGGGAGGCAGCCTGTTGCTTCTGCTACAGCAGCTTGAGTTTACCAAACCCTCTTTTGTGATGCTCCGAGACAATGGGGATCGCAACCGGCTGCGGAATAGCAGCAGTGATGATAATGTCATTGGAAACCAAGGCAATAATCCAATGTCATCACTTGTGGAGCTAGCATGCACGAAGGCGGTTATGGAATACATATTAGATGGCATTTTATTAATTAGCACCCTCCCTTTCCTGGGAATGAAGGTATGTGAATTCTAAATGAATGTGAACACAGACCCCAAAGCACTGCCTTAATATCCCAGTTACCATGCCAACTATCTTATATTCGTTTTCTGATGACATTCTTGATTGATTCTTTTGGGAACTTTGGTTACTACACAAGCTTAAGACCATCTTTTTTTTTTTACTATCTTGACAACAACATTTTTCTTCTCTCCAAGGGAAATACAAATGCGTCTTCATGGTAGTATGATTTCAATCTGAGCTTGTGGCTTTTATTATTAAGCATTTATCAAAATTAAATAAATGATGTCATTAATTATTATACTGATAAAGATTTCTTTGCTGTTAAACTCAGAGCTGCGATTGTGCACGTGATCCGCTAGATGGAGCCACTGAAGAGCTCATTTGCATTGAGCTTTATAGATGATTGAAGAAATAAATAATGGGACTCTTGATGGGCTTGGGGATAAATAATGACTGTTTGCCTTTTTTGACAGCTTTCTTAGGAATGAAATATCAGCTTGACAGCCTCCTATCTGTCCCGCCTAAAATCAATTATGTGTCTAGTTAAACACATTAGGAGGAGAGAGATTTAGGCATGAGTTTTTTTTTTTTTAAATTTACACTAGTTTCTAATTTTCCGAGGGCAGAAAACAAAAGCTAAGAATGAAAATAAAAGAACAAATGCCCAGACAATTTTAGTTCTTTTCATTCACGTGTTTGAAAGCACCTTTCCCTAGGAGGTGTCTATTCCGTTTGGTTTTAGATTTAAGATGGTGAAAAGTTTTCATGTTAGATATTATCTCCCTGGTAATGGAAGCAGTGCACAGCTGGGGCATGTGCATGATGCTCAGTATGTATGCGATGAATCACTGTTCTGCCATTAAAGAACTGTCTTTATGGTGTATAATGATGGGGCCACACCACCCCAATAGTATGCAACTTTTGGAAGACAGAGCATAAAAATTTCTGCAGGGCCCAGTGGAACAAACACACTATGACATCTACCTCCAGGGACACTCTCCAGAGGCTGGACTCAACTTCTCCAGTTCTTACTTACGAAATGTTATCATTTGTTTCAGATTATTGCTATAATTTTTCTGTATTATTTATGTTTAGAGCTTGTCTGATGTAAGCTTTGGATCAGGAATTTTACCAAGTGTTACTGGTTAGAGTAGGCAGAAGAGCCATCCCTTAGCACATGAGCTCAGTCATCATCATAAGGGTAGACACAAATAGCTGTGACCTCTCTGGAGAGCCATTTGGCAACTATACGAACATTTAAAATGTGTATACCTTTCAATCCAGCAATTCCAGGACTAGGAATTTAACCTATGCACAAAGTTCAAAAATAGTCAAAGGTGCCCGTGTAAAGTTTTCTTTTTCCTTTTATTGCAGTATTGTTTGTATGAAAAAAAAGCCTAGAACCAAGCTACATATTCACCACTAGGGTACTGGTTATATGTACAAAAGTGTATCTATTAAAAGGAAATACAATGTAATTATTCAAGTGACTCATTCTGTTTGTGTGTATTTACTGGCCTATTGTCCATATATTCATATCTCTCAAACAATGGCTCAGTGAGTAGGGTGCTGGTCCCATATACCAAGGGTGGTGAGTTCAAACCCAGCCCTGGCCAAACTACAACAACAAAAAAATGAATAAATAAATAAACTTAAAAAAAAAAGAAATAGTAAGCGAAAAGAAATTATAGGCTAGTATTTATGATATGGTGCCATTTGTATAAAAAGCAATGATTTATTAATTATGTATATATAGGTGTGTGTGTGTGTGTACTTGGACAGCATAGAAAAATCTGGAGAAACACATAGAAAATAGTAACTGTTATCTCCAAGAAGTGGGGCCAAGGGGAAGGGTTAAAATATACTTTTCATTTTGTATTGCTTGACTTTGCTTAATCCTATAAACACATTGTTTTAGAACCTAGTGGGTTCACTCAGGGAGTTACTGTCTGTATTGGGCACCAACGTCCTGAGTCTCTCTGAACAGCCCGAGAGTCCTTAGAGCCAGGCCTCTGGGCTTTGCCACCTCACTGTGAGGGATGTAGAACCGAGGCCCCGAGGAGCTGAGGGTTGTTCTTGTTTTCTTCCGAGTTTAAACTGTTTTATACTGAGGCCAGAACAGGCTCTCTGTCTCCTGTGCTCCGAGGAGTCACTGCACCCAACTTTCCCTTGGCCAGTGCGAGGTGACAGCTGCTGTCTCCCCGCAGGATGGAAGGCGAATGGGCGCGGAGAGCAGTTTCCACGGCTCTCTGAGGCTGTCTCCTTGGAACAGGCTGGAAGAGCTAACATGATGGATGCCTCGCCGGCACCTTCTCAGGAGGACGCGTCACTAACTGCATTGCTCACTGAGTCAGGGCCCCGCTGCAATCTGGTGTGGGGGAGGCAGGGATTTGCTGATTCTGTCAAGGTTACAGGGATTGTCACTGAAATGCATGATGTTCTGAGTTACCCTCCAACTTTTATGCCTCAATGTTATGCTACTTTCCCAACAGTCAAAACTGAGTTAGACTCTGGAAGCCTGTGGTTTTATAAATCCACCCATCTTGTCTCTAAGAAGGCACAGGTCTGGGCCTATGAGGCCGTCCTGCTCAGGCTACTGGCTGCATAACGACCACATTCAGGAAGCAGGGAGGGCCAGGCAGTGCTCTCAGCTGCAATCTTTCTTAGGGTTACTCTGTCCTAATTTCCCCTAAATCTGCAGGCAGACTTGGCCCCCGTCCAAGGCATCTCTGACCTAACGTATCTGTGCCCTGCGAGCAATTTGCACCTAGAAGGCTGGAGATGGGGCCTCTCCAGTGGCCATGGCAGTGGCCAGCTGTACCGACCTGCAGGGCTGTGGGGGCTCCCACCTAGTTGGCGTGGCCAGGGGAGCCTGGACTTCATGCACGTGGAGCGTTTGCCTGCACGTGTGGAAGAATGGAGGCTGCACATCATTTCACAGTGGCCGGGGCTGGAGCAATGACTTTGTAAGTAGTGGATCAGGTCAAAGAGTCCCAGACTTGTCAAGGATGAGCCTGTTGACAAATTACAAGCCAAGGCTGAGAAACCCAGCGGCACACTGTCCTGCATTTTTCTCTGTAAGGGCCACAGAAGCGTTAGGTTTCTCTTATAGGCACTGTCCTTGTGTTTCCTTCACCAAATAAACAAAACCAGGAAACCAAGCTCCCTGTCTCTATGCAGGTTATGTTATTCTCCCCGCCTTGCTGTGTCTCCATTAAGACCAGATTTTAGCCAAACTCTGCTGCCAGCACCTGGCTCCCCCAGGTTGAGCAAGGGTGGGAGGTGGCCAGGGCTGGGGCAGGGCCAGCATCCCGGCATCCAGGTGTGTGGCAATGTCTGGCTCAATGAGCCACAGACAGTGTGCAGGGTGTGAACCAGCGTTGCTCGCTGAGCGTCAGGGCGGGGCTGGGTTTCAGTTCTAGGACCACAGGTTTCTTACCGGGATTTTATGGCGAGGAGTTGGACTGTTTTCAATGCTTGGTTAGCCGTTTCCTGAAGCAGAAATTGGTTTAATAAAACAAACCTAACCATCAGCCATCACTCACTTTTAATGTCTCCAAATATCTCCACCGCATTCCCTGAGCAGGTACGAAGTTTTGTAGGTGGCCCCAAGGTCAGTGTTGGTTGCACCTGCTGTAAACCTTGCTTTCCCTCCTGTAACCTTCAGAACCTCACCAACGACTTATAACCATCATCACTGGATTGTGACCGTGATCCTCACATTGGGAGACCCTGGAAAGACAGGAGAGAGTCACCGAGACTGAGTGTAATCTTCTAAGTCTCTTTCCTCAAGCAGCTGAAGGGAGAGGGGGTTTGGCATCCCCCTCATTTCCCTTCCCGGGCTGTCCTTTCTCCCGCTCTGCAGCTCCATCCATCTTCTGAAATGAAAATGTTTCTCCTCCCTCCAGCTCTTTCCCCTTCTCACCTGTGGGCCACGCCGGGGGCCTTGAGTTTGCTTTTGCTACTTACTCCCCTGCTTGTGTTTCACGGGGGCTGGTGGAAAAATACTCTTAAGTCTAACTTTTTAGGAGCAAATTGGTGGAATTTTATGGAGGTTTGAGTATGAAGTTCAGAAACAAAAAGAAAACAGCTCTCATGCCCCTGCATCGGGCACAGGTCCCGGCGCGGTCGGGTCTCCCCAGCAGGGTCCCTCCCTCACCTCTCCATGGTCCTGTGCTGTTTCTCTTCTCACTGTTGTGTGGCAGGTGCTATTTTTGGAACTTGCTGAAATACTAAAGCATTGTGCTGATTCTTTCAGAAATGTGATCATTCAGTTAGACGCAGTGACCTCTAAGTGTTTTCAGGTATGGCAAAGAACTATACAAGAAATCTGGTTATATCTAAATTTCATACAATGGCAAATAACTTCTTCCTCTCCAAATTCAAGTTTTATCTGTCAGTCCTATTTGCGAGGCTAACCCACAGGTGCTGTTCTCCTGAGACACTTTCACTAAAGAATGTCTGGACGGTGAGAGATTCGTTTTCTCTCATCTTCATCCTCCATCGGTTTAAGAAAAACCATCATCATTTTTCTCAATATCCTCCCCAGGACAAGTCATCTCTACTTTCCGTTTTGAATTATGGAGTAAGGAAACCTCTGCCGTGTTAAAAGGTCTTATGGTCTGCACATGTCGCTACCCCCTGTATGTAGTTGATTACATCGTGCATAGTCCTAAAATAGTGCATAAATAACTGGGCCAAATGAGAAGGGCGGAGAGATGGGTATTTTCAAAATACTCCCAAAGAAGTTGAGGACAACACTCTCTGCTTTCCCTTATTTTGTATAATTGCAATAATCTCTTTGTTTTTGCAGCTTACTTGCAATAAATGTCTTTGGTGATTAATTAAATGGATTCAGCTTCACTTCAGCATTTAAATAATCACAGTTGTTGTTTATTACTGCACATCCTAAAAGCAATTGAAGAGGTTGCTTAAATGGTCTTCCGTGCCAAAACACCCCAAAGTATAAGATGCTTATAAATGGCAAAGGGGTGTGGTTGTTTTCCTGACAAGTGGAGCTTTTTCTGTAATACTACCAGAGCGTTGTACTTACTAAAGAACTCTGATTAACTTCTAAGGGCTTGGGAAATCAGATCTCCCCCATGACTTGAGAGTGGTCACTGTTTAGAGTAAAAATGGGAACCAGGAAGACAAGGGGAGATGGGCTCTGGAGCCTGGACCCTGTGGCTGTTCAGGTCATATTCTGAAGGCAGGTGAACCCAGGCTCCAGGCCCGGATGGTGCAGACACTTCATCCAATCGGTATGTTTTTCTTTCTTTAATGTGTAGCATTTTGCATGTAGTAAGTCCTGGCTACTTCCTAGTTTTATATATCTTCAGTTTGTAAAAATACTGAATAAAAGGGTGACATGAAAGTGAGGAGACACCAGCTTACTAACTTTCATCATTCTCATCAGTTTTTAAAAAACGGATGCTGGGAACACTGGGTATCTACACCCGAAAGAATGAAATTGAATCCATGTATCTTACACTGTACTCAGGAATAAACTCAAAATGTATCAAAAACATAAACAGAAAACCTGAAACTTCACAACTCTCAGGAGAAAACACAGGAGAGAAACTTTATTATATAGGTCTTGATGATCATTTCTTGGATACGACCCCAAAGCATAGTCAACAAAAGCAAAAATGGGCATATGAGCCCACAGCAAACTCACAAGCTTCTGCACAGCGGAGGGAGTGATCAACAGAGTGGGGACAACTTATGGAAGGAGAGAAAATATTTGTGAGCCATTTGTTTACTAAGGGGTAAATATGCACCAATTCAATAGCAAACACTCCAAGTAACTTGATCAAAAAATAGGTTAGCAGCTTGAATAGACATTTATTGCAAGAAGACACAAATGGCGGGGAGGTGTTTGGACAGGTGCTGATGTCACTAATTGTCAGGGAAATGCAAATCAAAACCACAATGAGCTATTCCTTTACACCTGTTGGAATGGCTGTTAGTAAAGGCAAGGATGTGGAGACATTGTAACCCTTTTCATACATTGTCGTTGGAAATGCAAAGTGGTACGGCCACCATGGAAGACAGTGTGGAGTTTCGCGAAATTAAAAATAGAACTAGCTTATGCTCCAGCAAACCCTCCTCTGGGCACGTGTTAAAAATGACTGAAGTCAGACTCTGGAAGAGCCATCTGAACCTCCACACACATTGCAGCATTTTCACTGTAGCCAAGATGAGGAGACAATGGAAGTGTCCTTGAGAAATGAATGGTAAAGGAAATGTGGTTTACAGATAGCAGGGAATATTACGTGGGCTCACCAAGTCTCACCATACCTGACAGCACGGGCGGGCAGTGAGGACAGGCTGCTCAGCGAAGTGAGCTGTCACAGGACACTCACCTGGGTTCACTCACATCAGGAATCTCCCTGGCTAGACTCACAGAAACCCAGAGAAAAATGGTGGTTGTCAGCGGCTGGGAGGAGGGAGAAATGGGGTTTCAGTTAGGCAAGAAAAATAAACTCTAGAAACCTGTTGTACAACATTGTACCTGAAGTTAACAATAAAATACTTAAATCTTGGTAAAGAGGGTAGAACTTGGAGCACAATAATAATGATGATGATGATGATGATGTCAACTCCTGGTCCTGGCCTCCCGATTTCGGAGGAAGCTTCCGTTAGTAACAGCTGGAATCATCATATGTGGGTTCTCGATTTGAGGTATTCCACAATTTACCAGCCCACTAACATAAATAAGGCAAAGAATGAAATGTACTGGCCCTCTTCTCCTGCTTGCTGGAAACTTAGGAACTCGGCCCTTTGAGAATTTTTTCCCACTTCTCTCCCGACCCACAGCGAAAGTATTTCAGGCTCCAAACTCAACCACATCGGCGTGTGCCAGCCTCAGGACTGCCGACTCAGTCTCGTAGTTGATAAGAGCCTGATGTTGCAAATCCTATTACCCTAATTAATTTTTAATGAAGATTATAATTGCCATAGGGACAGGAAAATGACATTCTCTCTGGCACAATCACCTCCTGAAGTCGAGTTACAAGGAAGACGAGTTACATTTGGATGATCACGTGGTCCACTGTTCCTGGCCCACCGGGAGGGGCTACGGCGTCCAGCTCCACAGACCAGCCTTTCAGCCGTCAGCCAGGGCTGGGTTGGCAAGTGGTGGCCTTTCTCTGTCCCCTTTCCGAAGGTCTGTGGTTTCCGTATCAGACACCGTGTCATCCTCCTCCTCAGCTTTTATTCCTTTATGTCTCTGGAAATCTCTGCACCGGGTATAACTTGCCCCACTTTCACATGGTTTCCAAATTTTTTTCTTTCTGCTCCAAAACTTCTGAAGACTGAGACTTGGGACTCACCTGCCAGCCCTGCAGTGGGGGGTCCACACCTAATGGGGCACAGCTCACTGACGGCTCTGGCCCGGTGGGTTGATGCTCTTTTTCTGGACAGTTCTGCAGCACATCCTGCATCATTATCTGGAGGGGCCTTGCGTCATCTATCCTGGGGACCAGCTCCTATGCAGGCCTTGTGAGCCTGTGTGCCTCCCTTCTCTGTACCACTTTTCGTCATCCCGACTCTGTTCCTGGGATCACGGGTCTCCACAAAGTTCCTGCACCAAGGTTTCTCTCCCTCTCTGCTTTCTGGGAAAGATGAGGAGAAAGTGGCCCCCTGGATGGTGTTCTAGAACAATCACAAGGCCTTACTGCTGCAGGAAGGGGAGCGGCGTAAGAGCCCTTATTGCACAGGGGTGCCCTGGCAACGAAGACTTCTGGTGGTGGTTTGAGAGAGGTGCAGGTGCGCTGGGCAATTTTGGCTATGCTGTGTCATTACCCTTGAATGTGGGGGGGAGTGATGGTAACTAGAGAGAGTGTGGCTTTTGTTAATGGCTCTTAAGAAGCTGAGGAGTTGGGATATGACAGGCTCAGATTAGGTGATAATCAGCTGAAAGTTCACTGTGAAAATCAGAGGGCGTCCAAGGCAGTATTTAAAATATCAGTTCTCATCTTTGGTTTCACATTAGAATCACATCATCTGAGGTCTGAGTGATATCCCAGAGCAATTAATTCACAACGTCTATAAGTGGGACCCGAGAAGCAGCGGTTTACAGCTCCTCATGTGATTTCAATGTTAAGATGGAATTAAGAACCCCTGGGACCATCACTTACCATCATCACGTATCATCACCGCACCTCATCATTGCTCGGCTGCGTGGTGGTCCCTGCTGGACACCAGGCTCAGAGTTTAATGACAGGGAGGGCAGAGCCAGAGGAGCCAGCGCTCATTCCAGTGCCAACATTAACAGCCTGATGGGAAAGAAACGGTACTCGGAGACTTGGGACTGAGACATTGGGGAAGACGATAATTTTAAAGCCCCCCAGTCCCCTGAATCCCCTGTTCCTGCAGAAATAGCTGCCTCCCACTTATAGGAGGAGAGCACCCTCCACTCACCTGGAGAGCCTGCGAAGACATCCCTGAGACAGGTGTGTGTGAGGGGCTGGCCTTCCTCTCGATTGGCTCCACCTCCCGTGTTGCCGATAGACTGACGTCCGAGGTCAGGATGCTGGAGGGGCAAACAGTTTCTGCACCAAGAACAAATAGCATCACCACCTGAAGCACTGAGCCACCTGGCTGTGCCGCCAAGAACCAGAGGGACATGCGTGGGGGGAACCTCGAGGGTGCTGCACCATTTGAGACAGAGAACAGGCGGGGTAGGGGAGAATTTATGCACGTGGGAACACTCTTCCTTGGGTTTTGGTTCAGCATCTGTGCAGGGACAGCAGGAACAGGGCCTAAGGTGCAGCTGGAATCCCCCTGGAAGCCCAGACACGAGAATGCACTTCAGCAAATGAGCCAGAGTTGCACAAACTGCCCTGGCGTCGAGTTCAGAGGGGATCAGAAGGAAGGGTCAGGGCGGTAGAGACGTGAGGAGGGCAGCCCCAGAGGACACACTTGGCAATAAAGCAGAGAAGGAAGCCTTAGGAGAGAGACCGTCACCGGTGTCTTTAGAAGCCCTGGAACAACGTAAGCGTGGATTCCATGAAGGATGAAGTTTTAGTGCCAAGAGTTTGGAGCATATTGTCTCACCACATTTCAGGGAAATGGTAAGTTACTGCATCACCTTCCCAACTATTAATAAAGAGGCCTAGAGCTTGAGAAGACTCCTTGGCATTTGGAAGCAGAGTATTGATTGTTTCAACCCATTTATCTGGTGACCCCAAAGCTTCCAGTTTTGAAAGTTTCCCAGTACAAGATAGAGCGAGGCAGCAGGGCCAGCTGCAGTGCGGGTTTCTCTGCTGATTACAGCAGATGACTCAGCAAGTCTGATGGTTCCAGACGTGCCAATGTGGATAAGGTGCTGGGTGGAAGCCTGGTAAGCCCTGGATATAGGAGTCGGCACAGAGCCCTGGAACTCCGGGCAAGGCCATGCCTTCTCCAGCAGAGAACTGCTCACAGTGAAAAGCGCTGTCCCGGTGGGCTCTGAGATACGGCTGGAGGTATCCTTTGGATCTGTCCAGTTTGAAGGTCCCTGTCACTTCATGATGAGGGTATCATTGGGTCCACTTGGTCATCAGGCCGGGTGGGGGCACCATCAACCCCTACACTGACGATGCCTCACTCTGGATCTCTCTGGAAGGTCTGGAAGCCCCATCAGTCTCGTGGGCAGGTGGTGCAGACTCCTGTACCACCGACGCTCCCATTTACAGCGCTGGTCTCACGGCGTCTCCTCTGAGCAGCTTGCAGAGGAAAACGATGCAGTCTGGTTCCGGGGTGGGCCTGGGAAAGGAAGAGCGGGAGTGAGTTTGGGGAAGAGACGTGTGAGTGGTCGTGGCCTTGGGAATGCTGTGTGAACTCCTTTATGAAAGGCTGATGCCACCAGAAAGCGTGACGGGACATGGCACCTGCAGGACAGGGTGACGGCCCTGTGGGCACCAGCCAGCCTCTGTCCTGCACTTGAGCAATGGGCCCCTGGATGGAGTGGCCACGGTGCGGGGCACAGAGACCAGGGACAAGCTGCACAGGTAACATCACAGCTGCACCGCTGGCCCGTCATCAATGGAGCCTGACACGGCTCCCTCCCCCGAGGACTGCCTGGTGGCGGGTGTGTACAGGTGATGCCCTTCGCCCTGGCGGGGTGTCACCCTTTGTATGCTCTGCTCTCCCCTTCCCTCGAGGACCGCCTGGTGGCGGGTGTGTACAGGCGATGCCCTTCGCCCTGGCGGGGTGTCACCCTTTGCATGCTCTGTTCTCCTTCCGCCATCACCTTCACCCGAGGGGTCCAGGGACGCCGCACCTGCTTGCCTCAGTTCTCAGGGTGACTTCTGACAAGGGCCTGTGTGTGGGGCACAGGGAACACAAGTGGCCGCTAGACTTGACCCACTGATCCCACCTCACCCTGCACCCGTCCAGGGCCGGTGTGGGGGGCGGTCTGGCACCAGCGCCCTGCCGCGTTTTGCTGCTGCTGCTGCTGTTGCTAGCAGTGCTTTATTGTTGAAAACAAAACTGAAATTCTCTGGCACATAAAACAATTATTTCCCCAGAAGGAAAGCCTAGAAATTTTGATGATTTATACAAACAACAGTTTCTCAAGAAATAAAATTTTAGTTTGGTAAACTTGTCTGTGCTCTGTGTTTTTAGTGCTGTGGGCACTAATCCCTGTGCGTCCCTGGGGGGAGACAGCCTCCCCTCCACCCCCAGCCAGTTTGCTACTAAATTCAGCCCTGTAGTGAAAAGTGTTGGGGACGTTGAGTTATTAGAGATCCACGCATTTCATGGCACAGCCCCAGTCCTTAGTGCCACGTGGGGACTGGGTCACCGTGAGGTGCCCCTAGTAGGCATCCAGTGAACCCATTAAGAACCAGGCTTTGACAGGAATAGCAATAACAACAAAAGCACATAGAATGTTAAACCCAGCAGGTTCTTGTAACCCAATAACTATTTAAATAAATACACATATTAGACATCGTATTAATCTTGGGGTCAACTGGACTCCCTGAAGGATGGCTGGGTCCGAGAGACGCAAGCTCTGGCCGTCTGCGGCGTCACTGCAGTCATGGCTGTGGACACGGCCTGAGGGCACCTAGCCCAGCTCAGCTGCTTTTCTCTTTCCCTGCTCCAGCCTTTCTCTGACCGCAAGGGAGGGGACACTCGTGCCAGCGTGGGGTCACACCGATACATTGCACAGGATGCCCTTTGCCAGTGGGGACACACAGCCGGTGGAGAAGCGGTCCCTTCTTTGGGACACCAGGCACGTTCGACAGAAGGACCCAGTGTGCACCGTCCTGAGCAGCTCGATAGCGCAGATTTCAAGTCCTGTCACTCCTTTCCTGCTTCACACTTGCCAGTTTTCTCTCTTGTTTCCTGAGGTCATTTCCAAGAACAAATGTCCTGCCTGCAAGCTCTGGGTCTTGAGCTCTGCTTCTGTGGGAACAGCTGGGGAACCCAGGCAAAGACATCAACCATCTCCCCCTGGACTCTTGGTCTTTCTTTAACAACTTCGGTAAATAATAGTCTAGTTTGAGGTGCTGAGAGTCATTCCTTCTTATTTTTTTTTATCTCTTGTTGCATTATCACTAAATCCCTGTTCTAAACGGATTTGTATCTTGAAGTCCTAACCCCTGACATGGCTGTATTTGCAGACGTGGCCCGTGCACAGTGATTATGGTTCAACGAGGTCGCAGGGCGGGGCCTTAATCCTCCAGCTCTGGTGTCCTTGTGAGGAGAGGAAGACATGGGGCTGTCTCTGTCCCTGCTCACAGAGAAGAGGCCGGGTGAGGCCACAGGCCAGTGGGGGAATCCGCGTGTCTGAGGCCAGGGCACCAGCCCGAACCTCCCTGTTCTTCAGATTCCTCCCACTCTGTCTCTAACCTCAGGTAGTGAGAAGGAGCGTGAAGGTTCTTGACCCTGTTTTTTTTTTTTTTTGAGACAGAGTCTCAAGCTGTCACCTTGTGTAGAGTGCTGTAGCGTCACAGCTCACAGCAACCTCAGACTCTTGGGCTTAAGCGATTCTCTTGCCTCAGCCTCCCAAGTAGCTGGGATTACAGGCTCTCACCACAATGCCCAGCTATTTTTGTTGTTGTTGTTACAGTTCTCATTGTTGTTTTTAGCTGTCCTGGGCTGGGCTTGAACCCACCAGCCTCAGTGTTTGTGGCTGGTGCCCTACCCACTGAGCTACAGGTGCCGCCATTGACCCTGGCTTTTATCCATTTGCAGCTGCTATGCTTTTGTGATCTGGACATTTTTGTGTAATCATAAGGCACCTCTTTCTTCTACCTTAAAGGCATCTAATCTCATTCCCTTCAGCTTCTGCTCCCAGTTACTTGCAAAGGCTGGAAAGTAATTTGATGAACACGTTGAAGGTGCAGATGGCGAAGCTGATATTGGCTTATACTTCTCTTGAGAATTGTCTCTCCACAGCCTCCTTGTCATTGTGGTTTTAACAAGGTATTCATGGAGATGCTACCTAACCTAAAGAAAAGATGGATCTCTGATTAAAGAATATGGAGCAAGGCATTTGAGGAGTGCAAGATGGTCTTTCAGGAGAAGGGAACATGCATTTCTTTCTTTCTTTTTTTTTTTTTTTGCAGTTTTTGGCCAGGGCCGGGTTTGAACCCACCACCTCTGGCATATGGGGCTGGCGCCCTACTCCTTTGAGCTACAGGTGCCGCCCAGGGAACATTCATTTTTTAAGCACCTAGCATAAGGTAAGTATAACACTAGACGTTCTGTCCACACTATTGCCTTTAATTTTCCAACTATTCTAAACATTACATTTCACTTTTCCCATTTTATCGAAGAAGAAGCTGACTTTAGAAACATTTAATAATTTACCCCAAATTTTGTGTCTATGAAGATTTGGCTCGGTCACCTCGTGGGGGTGCCTGCGGATTTCCTGTGGTATTGCACTGGTGCTGAGAATTGCGTGTTCCTTTTGCAGAGAGAAGACATATACAGGGAGTGAGGTTGGGGACGAGTGTCATGGTGCAATTGTCTACAGTCCACTGCAGGACGCTCAGGCGCTTTCTGACGGGGGAGCAGTCTGTTACAGCCTGTCACCTGCCCTTCCAGTGCACAGCCTGGGGAAGGGACGGGAACACATGGATTTTCCTTTTAGGAGTCAGCGGCCGATACTGAGAATGCCTTAGTGACAGGTGCGAGATTACGGAGTGGGCGGAGCCACAGCAAGAATGTAAGAGCAGGGCCCTTTCTGCTGCAGAAATTCAGAGATATGATTACAGTTGAGGTATGTTCTCAAGGACTGTTTGTGGTGCGTTTGGGTCTGACTTACTCATGATTCTGTTTTATCAAAGTGATGCTGGCTGCAAGAAGGATCTCAAGAGTGTAGTTTCATTATGGGTCCAGGGATAGCTGGCTTTTATTAAGTGCTTACTGTGCAACTGCCATTGTGCTTCACCTTAACAGACACACACAAGCAGGGCCAGGCACTGCTCCAGGTATGGGGAAGGCTGGGGCAAACAAGAATGGGACCCTGTGGAGTCCCTGCCCCCAGCTGTAACCCACTCTCCCTGGAGCTTTTGACCCCTGACCCAAGGACACCAGAAGGAAGGGCCACATCAGCATGGCCTGCAGCTCCTCCTCTCCCCCCTTCTCCGCCTCCCTTCCCTCCTCCAGTAGAAATATCACTAACTCCCGCGCCTATGGACGGGCTCACGTTTACATAGCTAAAGGCAGAAGTCGGGTGGTCACACACAGGAAAGTATTGCTCTGTTGATAGTTCAGCTGTTCTTTTTGTTAAAAATGAAATATTTCTAACATACTGAGAGTTATTGAGATTGTTATATGTTCATATTTTGTCCTCTTCGCCTTGCAACTTTCAAATGAAGACATTACGTGGTTCTGGTTAGGTGGAGACTCTTCTGCCCACCCCGGATGTCCCAGCTTCTGAAAGCAGTAGTCTTTACTGCCCCTGGATATGTGCCCCCCTACCCCATCAGTAGAGGGCACTCTCGTCCCCTGGATATGTGCCCCCCTACCCCATCAGTAGAGGGCACTCTCATCCCCTGGATATGTGCCCCCCATCCCATCAGTAGAGGGCACTCTTGTCCGTCCCCTGGATATGTGCCACCCCCTACCCCGTCATTAGAGGACACTCTCGTCCTCTGGTCCTGGCTGTGGGCGGGTCCCCTTGCTCCTCTCCCCCCTTCTGCTCTTGTCTCCTCCTCTAACCTTTATCCCAAATGTACATCTCACTGCGCCACCATCCCTCCCCGACACCTGTGCTGGCCTTCAGCAGTCTCCCCGTTGCCAGGTCACCCTGGCCCTGGTACATTCAGTCCTTCACACAGCAGCCTGAGTGAGTGATGTTTCAAAAAGTGAATCATGCTGGGACACCGCCCCACATCCCATTCAGTAGCCAGGCAGGCTGCCCCCTCCTGCCCAGCCCACTGACCCCTCTCCTGCCCCCAGAGCCCAGCGATCCCATTCTTGCTCTGCTTGGGGGCTTCTGCCTGGACTTCCCCGGCCTTCACAGACCTTCCCCAGGCCCCTAGGCCTTCACAGACTCCCCCCACCTTCATACAGGTTGGCATTCAGAGTCACTTCCTGAGAGCTCTGCGGCCTGTCCTGCCACACTTCCACTGCATCCATGAACCACAGGGCTCACGTTACATTTTCAGGGTTGCTGTCTGTATCACCCACATTCCCTGCCCTGGAAGACGCTTGTGTGGATTTTTCTTGTTTTCCACAGTCTCCCCCATACCTGGAGAGGTGCCTGGCACTGGTTGTGTGCGTACTTACCTTTTGTTAAATGGGGGAACAAATCTCACTGGCTTAGCTTCCTGCAAGAGCAGCTACTGTTCTAAAATTGATTTGTATTAAGTATCTTTCTAATTTGTTATATTGATCAGACATTTTTGTGCCCAAATGGATTTCATGCAAACTGGCATGTTTTAAAATTTTCATTTAAACAACATCATTGCATAAATAATCTTCTCCAGCCTGCTTCCTCTTTTCTTCTCCCAAGACGGTTTTAGGATTAATCCCGAGTGATACTTATAGTTATAATATATTCATTTGACTAGTTGGTCAAGTGTTTTGTAGAATGAACCGACTGCAGTTTATCTATCCATTTCCCCTACTGGATTGTAGTTAATTCGGTTTCACTTTGTTGGGGTGGAGGGGTCTCTTTATGTGAGAATTTCTCCAGGTTAGACCCACAGAAGTGGGGTTGCTGAACCGTGAGTTACATGCAACTTCAACTTTGCCAAATGTATCAAAACCCGAAACCGTTGTCCCATTTCACAAAATGCAAGAATTCCACTTCCTACATTCTAATCAATATTTGGAGTCAGCATATTTTTTATTTTTGCCTATCTGACATGTGTCTTTTGTGTCTTTGTTTTTATTTGATCTTGCCCTTTCCAGATTGTTGCCATTATTGTCTTTTTCCCCATATGTTAATTGGTTATTCAAGTTTCTTTCCTTCTGAATTGCTTGTTTATATTTTTGCCTATTTATCTTTCTGATTGTTTGTCTGTATCTCATTGGTTCTTTAAGTATCTAAATAGGAATATTTAGGGACTTAATTGCACATTGTACATATCATCTAACTGGTTTTCTTTTCAATTTACTTAGAATGCCTTTTTTATCTACCTAGGTTTTAAATTTAATGCAATATTTTCCTATTTGTGTCTTTTATTTTTTTATTTTTATTTTTTGTAGGACAGAGTCTTACTTTATCATTCTCAGTAGAGTGCCATGGCATCACATAGCTCATAGGAACCTCCAACTCCTGGGCTTAGGTGATTCTCTTGCCTTAGCCTCCTGAGTAGCTGGAACTACAGGCGCCTGACACAACGCTTGGCTATTTTTTTGTTTTGCAGTTTGGCCGAGGCCAGGTTTGAACCCGCCACCTTCAGTATATGGGGCTGGCGCCCTACTCGATGAGCCACAGGCGCCGCCCACAATATTTTCCTTTATGTTTGATTTATTTTTATGTATTTAAAAGGAATCCTTCCTTGCTCCCCATTGTTATAAAAATGTTCTCCTATATTTTCTTTTAAAGTTTATAATTTGTTTTCTATAGATTTTATTTTAGGCTATGGTAGGAGATAAAGATCTAATTTTATTTCATTTTTTATACAGAGAGCCACCGAAGCCAGTGCCATGTCAAACATTTATCTAGAGCCATTTGAAAAAACGAAGTTTTTGAATAGGTGACACAATCATCTTGCCTGCCCGTCAGAGTAATGTGTCGAAGTGCGTGTCATCGGCTCCGGTCTCTCCACACAGGCAACCGGTTATCACTGACTGTTCTGTGTTTCTCTGGGCAAGTGAAACCCAGAAGGAAAGCCACTCTCATGTCTCCTTTCTTGGACACAAGGAGCTTATCCATGCTGCTCTGTGCCTTGCTGCCCTCACTTAGGTGTTTATCCTGGTGCTCTTTTTTTAAATTTAATTTTTATTAAATCGTAACTGTGTACATTTATGTGTGATGACTTGATATACCATGTAGAATGTTTAAATCAAACCAATTAACATAACCATCACCTCACTTACTTATGTTTTGTGGTAGGACGTTTATAATATAGTCTTAGTTGTTTTGACACGCACCCTTGCATTGTGCACATTAGGTGACATCCCGCCAAATACCCTCCCTCCACTCGCCCTCCCCTCCTCCGCTCCCTTCCTCCTTTCTGGACTATCTTTGTGTTTTATCATTCGGATGAATGTGTAAGTGATGATACATCCGTCTCAGATTCCTGGGGAGCTTTTCATCCTTCGCAGCTGAGCAGCCTCTCATTGTGCAGAGCTCAGAACGTGTTCAACCAGTTTCCCAGAGATGGACATTTGGGCTGTCGCCAGGCATTTCCAGTTATTAGTAACAATCCTGCAGTGAATAACTGTATACACACGGCATTTTACATGTGGTCAGTTTCCAGGAAGACGGGGGGCTGGGTTAAAAGACACGCACATGTGCATTTGACATTACGATGGAGCTCGTCTGAATCCTTTCGCACCTGCGTCAGGAACCTGGGAGAGGCTCTCTCTCCTCATGGCCTTGTCAATAGCAGGTCACATTTATAGTTTTGACAAGTGAAAAATGGGATCAGGGCATTTTTTGTGTTTTCCTTCCTCCGTTTTCCATTTTAGGTTTTTCTATTAAACCGAGGCGTAACTAGAATTATAAGCAGCACATGAGCTTACACCCTGCAGTTACGTGACAGTTCACCTTTGTATACATTTTAGGTGTCAGATACCACGTAGGGCCTTTCCAGGAAGTAGGTGGCTCTTCCGTGCCTGTCCCAATCAGTGCACCCCTCCAAAACAGCCACCATTTAGATTTCTATCATCACAAATTAGTTATGCTTTATTTTGAATTTTACATTTTTTAGGAATTATAAGATGCATTTTCTTTCACACGTTTTCTGCTCACACTGTGTCTGTAGGTCTGCTCACATTCTTATACGTTCCCGTTGTTTGTTTCTTTTCTTTGCTGTGTGCTATTTCAGGGCATGACTAGATCACAATTTATTGAACATCCCCTGTCGATAATTCCCTGTGGACATTGGGAATACAATCAAAAGGTCCTACGTGGTATCTGACACCACATTCCCTGTGGACGTTTGTTTGTTCTCATCTGTAATGTTACGAGTGAAGCTGCCGTGAGCATTTCAGGGCCTGTCCCCTGGTAAACATAAGTGCTCTTTTTGGTGGGTTTATGGCCACAGGGGGTACTGACAGGTCATGCTTAGCTTTGGAGACACTGATGCATAAGTTTTCTCAGGTAGTTGTTGTCAAGAGCTGTGATGATTCAGAGTTGCCTTTGTGGCAGCCAACAGTTTATCCTGCCAAACTTTCATCCGCAAGACTTAGGTCACTGGTGAGAGCAATTTATCAGAGGAATGGTGACAGCTAGACTCTTAGCAGTTTTTGTGCTTGTTCTCTGGCTCCTAGTCTTCACAGAGTGATATGAACAAGGCAGATGGTGTCTGGATGTCCAGTGAGTTGTTCTAAGAGGGAAACTCTGAGCTTAGGAAATCCCGGTTGCTCATGCTGGAAAAGAAGCGTGCCTGCCCTTCGCTCTGGAAGGAGACTATTCCCAAACATCTTGGAAAGACAGTTTGGAACAAAGATTGGTTAGACCCTACCCTTATTCCCAAGATATGGGAAAAAGTGGTAGAGACCCAGGGTCAATAGTTGTATTAAGTTGCACTTAACCAATTTTCCAGCTCAGCATGTTGTGTGTTGGATAACACCACTATCTTTAATTTCAGCCATTCTGGTGAGTGTGCGTTGGTATTTTATTGTGCTTTTGCTTCGTATTTCTTTGATGTCTAGTGATGTTGAACACTATTTCATGTGCTTATTAACAATTTTGTTATCTTCTTTTGGAAGTGTCTATTCAAGTGTTTTAATTGGAGTTGCTATCTGTATTTTATTGACTTATAGAAGTTCTTTTTATGTTTTACATACGAGTCTTTTAGTATATAAAAACAGACATTCTTAATTGCAATAAAGGTTATTTCCTTATCTTTTTGTAGATGGTTAGGGATTTTTATACTGTTTACTAAATCTTCTTTTAGTCCTAAATTATGATGATTTTTTCTGGTGTTTTTCCCAGACACCTAATTCTCTTATTTAGCTTTTACAGTTGGGACTAACATCCGTTTCAAATGAACTTTCAGGTGTGGGGAGTAGGGATCAAAATCCCTTTTTGCCCCACCTTGACATCCAATTGCTTCCAGATATTTTATTGGACAGATTTTCCTTTCTCCACTGGATTATGGCTCAGCCTTTAATTTATTGCTGAATTCTACTTTCTAATACTTGTGTAGGGTATCTGGTCTTTATATTTACAAGATACATTGGTTGTAATCTTCCTTTATTTTAACATTCTTGTCATACTTTGATGTTAAGAGTATGTATTTTGCTCCTATAAAATTAATTGTCTTACTCTTTTTTTTGTTTTCTAACATAGTTTAAGATTGGTATTATTTATTCTCTGAAGTTTTGGAATAATTTTTCTTTGAAGTCATCTACACCTAGAAAACTGCTTTTGCAGGAAGGATTTTAACTACAGATTCAAATCATTGACCAGAGTTCTATGGATTTTCTATTTCTCGTTAGGCCAGTTCAGTATACTTTTGGAAGAATTTGTTCACTTCATCTGAATTTAAAAATTTATTACCACAAAGTTTTTAATACTACTTTCTCATTTCCTTTTTAATATCTGTAGAATTCTTAATGATATCTTTTTATTCATTCCTAATGTGAGAAAATTGATCTTGCTGTGAGTGGGTGGGGAGGGAGGGTTGGTCATGTATTGCTACATAGTAAAATAGTAGAATAACCCCTGTTTTAGTGCTACAACTACCAATTCTCTCTCATGGCTCTGTGGATTGACTGGCCTGAGTTGGGGGCTGCTTTTTCTCTTGGGTGGTTCTCGTTTGAGGATTTTCATGTGGTTGCTCTCAGGCACTTACTGTGAAGTCTGAGTGGGGCTGTGGGGAAAATGCCTGAGTGATGTGCTTTATAGTAGTTCCATCTCATGTATCTAGAAGATTCTAAAGTCGACAAAAATATGCCAAAAATAGCCTATCATACCATTTCTCGCTCAAAAATTTTACACTTTGACAACCTGTTGTATTGGGGATAGTTTGGGGGAAGAGATCCTTTCCTATGCTGCTAAGAAAAGTGAAAAATTATTCAACATCCATGAAGGCTAATTGTCCATATATGTTACAATTATAAATGCACACACATATAACTTTTTATCCAGCGATCTGTGTCTGCGAATCATTATATTGTTGAATGAAAGGGTACAGGTGAAACTTACAGAATGCAGAATATAAAGGTCTTAACACAATAACTAAGAAAATGCCATGAATGCTATTTTAACCAGTTTGATGAAAATATTTCAGATTGTATATGAAACCAGCACATTGTACCCCATGAGTGCATTAATGTACACAGCTATGATTTAATAAAAA
>CAUYRH010069202.1:0-15595 GCA_963574655.1 Perodicticus potto
TGTCTTCATATAGTGATTAAAAGGCCATGAAGGCTATGTTAAATAGTTCAATGAAAATATTTCAGATTGCATATGAAGTCAGCACATTGTGCCCCATGATTGCACCAATGTACACAATTATGATTTAATAAAAATAAAAAATAATTAAAAAAAACAACCCTTTGAACACTTCCAGGTTTTGTCTTATACCTTCGATTTAAATTTATGTTAACCAAAAAGTGTTATTCATACGATTTCTGTGAAATGGGTGGTGAGCTTTCAGGACTGAAGGACCCTCACCTTTCCAAGGCTATCAGGCCACTTTCAGGAATGGCCATGGTGTTAATCCCATGGCGCTGGAGTCCCCAGCAGCAGGTGCCCACCCACAGCAGGTGCCCGCCCGCAGCAGGTGTCCACAGCAGGTGCCCGCCCACAGCAGGAGCCCACAGCAGGTGCCCACCCACAGCAGGGGCGCAGTGGAGGTGACGGTGACTCCGTGACCTGGGGCGCTTGTCAGCACCGTCCTGGGTTTCAGTCTTGGCGAGCAGGGCCTGCAGCTTCCCTGTCTCTCGAGGTGGGGCCAACCGAAGAGCAAACCGTGAAATGAGTGAAGGAGTCCAGTTGACTTTCCTAAATTTTTATTTTAGTAATTTGGGAAAGTATTTTTTCAAAAGTGTCAGGAACGTAAGTGATAAAATTGTACATATCCAGAAAGGGAGTTGCATTCCAGTGGAGATTATAATTGGTTATTCGATAGAAAACTGGCATGTGTGTTTATGCAGTAAAACATTACAGGGCAGGGTTGAAGAGCGAGGTCAGGGGCCGGCTGGAGAGCGAGGCTTGGAGACAGAGCGCGCAGGACGCGCCTCTCCGCACTGCCTCCGGCCGCAGAAACCCACCTCCACTCGGGAGCGCTCTCTGCTCGCACTTGTACACTGGATACGGTTCAATTTTTATCACTCATATCTGCGAAGCACGTGCACAACAAAATTTAAGAAAATCTCGTGCTCCCTTACATTTTTCAAGGGATACCAAATACTACTGTAATTTTCTACCCAGTTATTAAAGTAAACAATTTTGAAACAGGGCACTTTTCTAGATGTTCTTCTTCTAATTTCAATGATGAAAAATTTCCTCAACTGTGTTTTCCCCATATTCCATGCTTTTTATTGCCTTAATTCCGGGTTATTTTTAGTCATTTCTTGACTCATGGTAATCTTTTGCGTTATTGCTTTCGTGTCATTCCACCGCGTCTCCCAGCCTCAGTTTTATTACTATATTCATTTCCTTAACGTTAGTTTCAGTCAGAAAAAGAAACTAGAATGAGTCGAGTCAATCTCGTATTGAAGTTTAAAATATAATGTGCTCTTATAACTCATCTCAGATTAATAAGCTGCAGAAGGCAAATGAAGAAAACATCAATTATCAGCTTTCTATGGCCACAGAAAACTTGAAAAAATAGAGTTTTAGTAACAAGGTAATTATAATAGGCCAGTAACTGGATTCCTTGGGGAAATGCTTTTCTATTACTCTGGGAAAGAATTCAAATAGGACCTAAATCTCTCCTCTTTCTTTTCCTGTTTTTCCACATTCTCTTTTTTCTTGTCTTCTGCATGCTTAACTGAAATAGCAATTATGACAGGAGCGTTTGCCTTGAACAGTAAGAAGACATAGCTGCGCCCTGCTTCTTTATCTATTTTCATTTCTAATACATTGAAGTCTCCATCCATATCATCAGGAGCATAGAATTTTATATTCTGATATTGTAATTCATAATGTTATTATTTTTCTAATATGAACAAAACTTATTTTCCCTAATACACTTAAATTATTTAGCTATATGTATATTACATATAGAATATTTATTACATGGTTGCACTTTTGGGTTTTATACGTTTTTTTCTGCTTAATTATTTAATGCTATAATAAATATCAATTAAAGATGGAAAACAGACTACACAATATGACCATTTTATTACCGGGCATATTATTAGAACAGTAAAATATTCATACACATTTGAAAGACATATATATATAATCTTATTTACTAAAGAAGTTTTGAAGGGTGCTCTGTATTAACCTATAATTATGCACATATTTACATTGAACATGATGCCTTTTAACTTTGTAAAATGGAGAACAATTTTTATGATTCTAAATTATAAAATATATAGTTTTTGAATTATGGGAAATATTTTAATCAAATAATTTGCTTCTAGAATCACATAGAAAATCATCCAAAACTCATAACATTGGCATCATCTATTAATAAAAATAATCAACTATCATTTTTAAATGGTATTTTCTTAGAAATATTTTGAAATCCTAGCCTTTCTGAATATATTTTTATGTACCAGGAGCATGAGTAACATCAGGGAACAAATGGCAGGTGCCCTCCCTTACTTCATTCCTGCCTTATTTCTCCTACTCACTCCCCTTTCTGCCTTTTTGATTGGGAAGAATGGTAGGATCCAGGAACAACCTGTGGCTAGCATGGGAGGGAATTTGCGTTATTTGAAGAATGAAAAAAATGCCAAGAATGGCCGTGAGAATGGAATGGAGAAGAAGAAAGTGGTAGGCAACTCAGGAATCAGAAAAATGCAGCATACACAAGATTCAGGGCTGATTTTCTTGAGTGTCGGTGATATTAAAAGCAGTTCACATGCTATTGGTAAAAAAAAAAAAAAAAAAAAAAATTAAACCTATACCCTTAGAAATGTCTAACACAAGCATTTATTTCTTCCATGGCCAAAACCGCTGTTCATATCACAATGGGTGAGGAATTGATTTGAACAAAACATCTGTTATTTGGTGGGAAGAAACTTTGTAAAATCTCTCATATGAGCCATGACAGTCGTTACGATGACAGACTTGGTGTGTAGAGGTTTTAGATGGAAATTACTCAGGATTTGGTCATAGCTGTCAGGGTCCCGCCCCGAGAGCAGTGCCCACTGAGACCTGTGGAAACTGGCAGTGATAGTCTGAAGAAATAGAGAGTCAGAGGTGATGGTAAAGAAAGACATGAGACAGAGTAGAATTAAACACGGGAGCTCAGGGGTCCACCACTTCCTTGTGGGATTCCAGCGTGTTTGCTCCCCTCTGATTTTGTTGAAGTCTATTTGCCCAGAGGGTAAGATGAGGGAGGGAACAAAGATGTCAGCAGTTTCTGGGATTGATCATACCAACTCCTATTGTTAGTATCACTAACCTTAAGGGTGGCCTTCAGAAATCTGAAACCTGAGCCTTGGATTGGGAGAGCCTCCTCTTGAGATCACACACACAGATTTCTAGGGAGGTGTTAAGCTTCACTAGCTCTCTGTGGAGTAAAATGCCATCAGCGTTAATCTCCTCTGAGGGATCGGTGGGAGGGAGGCATTTTCCTCCCATCACCACCACAGAGGATTTTCCTCTGTGATAAGGGATATAAGCTCTTCTGCCCATATCTCAGGGCTGAAGCTGCTAGGTCTCTGCCCCAGGCAAATGCAAATCTCTGCAATGTGTATCTTCTTTGCCTGTTTAATGGGTGGGAAATGCCCTAGAAGATGTATCTTTTCCTAGGACATTGTCTTAGCCTCTTCTACGACCATACTCTCCTCAAAGGGCTCACAGACCCAGCAGGGTGTTTGTAAGCTCTATCCCCAACAGGCTAGAATTTCAGAAAAGGCAAGAAGCTTGTTAGCAATGGCTAGCTGAAATGTAAACTCCCTGACTTTTCTTTGTTCCAACTCACCCAGCTTACTTTTTAGTTCTCCTCTTTTTCTGGGGATGCTTTCCTTTGCCAGGAATGGGTGTTCCATCCCCATTCTCCCAGCAATACCCCATCATTTATTGCTGTATCATTTCAGTACGTTCCCTAAACTCTCAATGTCATTTTCCCCATACATCAAAAGGGATAAAAACTCTCCTCTCTAGTGTTATTCAGAGAACTAACTTGCTTTTACAAGTGAATACCTGGGGACATGATAAACATTAATGAAAATTATTTTGATGACATTGCAAAGACAAGAGACACATGCTAAAATAATTTTACAGTTTTTGCCTAATGCAATTTATCGCAAAATACCCTTATTGTACAATATTTGAATAATTAGTAAAGAGTCCCTTTCAAGGATCTATTTCAAAAACTAGATGAGAAGAAAAAGTACTGAATATTGTAAATAATATTTGAATTAGGATTTTATGCACAAAATTGTGCAATGAGATTATTTCAATCATATTTTTCTTTACTTTAAGAATAATTTCGAGAGAGTTGAGATAAATACGTACATGCAAACTCATGTTTTCTTTCAAAATACACATCAGGATGTAATTTACCATTTGATAGTAAACTGGATGGTATTATCATAAAAATAGAGATAAATTATTCTTGTTGAAGTAAATGAGAAAGAAAATTAGAGGTAAATTATTATCTCAAAATAATTAAAAATTTTTAATTTCTTAAATAAGAAAAAAAGTTTTATAAAATAATTTAGGCTTTTCGTTACTTGCTATCTCCCCACAGTCAAATTGAATCTTCCTCTCAGCCTGGATTAGAAAGGTATCGTAATTGGTATCCTATGTTAAAAGCAAAGGGAGCATAGTATGGAAAATTGAATATGGTTTATTTTGAAGTATAGGAAGAATTGTGAACTCCAAGACATTCAAGGAAAAAAAGTGGTTTCAGAATTATGAGACAGATTTTTATCTTTCCTGATTTTTCAAAGAAATTATCCAATGATGTTCTGTCAGTTTTCCCATTATGGTGCAGAAGGCAAAGGGGAGAGCTGTAATTCTGGAAAAGCAAAAGCAAAAGCGAAACCTCTCCATGAAGTTTTCTTCTTACCTTGGCATCAGTGGGTGTCAGGGATGAGACACCAGTCGTGTTGTCAAAGACCACCTTGCAATGACACTTCTCAGACACATGGCACCAAGTGGCAGTCAGGAAATCGGAGTTAGGTGATAAATACTGACAATACTTTTTAGTTTTAATTCATGCCAATGAGAGCATGTGTATGTGTATAATATACATATAAATGACCCCTGCTTTACAAATGGCCAAGGATGAAACTGCGCCCCAGCCCATGGAAGTGTCCACTCCCGGCCGTACAAACAACAAGCTGTAAGTCCAGCTGTTGTTCCATCCCTGGTCTTCCAATCACACTGACTTCCAGATTCAGACTCAGCTGTAAAATAAGGGACAATATGTTGATTCACAGAATATATCTTCCTTTTGCTCATTGGGAATCTATTGTTTTCATTACAGAAAGAAACGTTACATTGGTTTCTGTGCCTGCTGTAACAAATTACCACAATCTTAATGGCTTGAACTTGAAGTTCTCATCTTACAGTCCTGTGAGTTAAAATCCTCACAGGATATTCTTCTTAGTAAAGTATCTCAA
The DNA here is from genome assembly GCA_963574655.1 of Perodicticus potto. Lineage (NCBI taxonomy): Eukaryota > Metazoa > Chordata > Mammalia > Primates > Lorisidae > Perodicticus > Perodicticus potto. The sequence goes on from CAUYRH010069202.1 coordinate 5,358, forward strand.
GAATGGAGGAAAACGTATCCAATGTACTCAGCCCTACTAAGAAGCTAATTTATAACTTTCATATGAAGGCTATAACCCAACTATAGCACAAGAATATGGGGAAAGGGTCAACACAGGGGTGGGGAGGGGCGAGGGTGAGGTGGAAGGAGGGTAAATGGTGGGATCACACCTATGGTGCATCTTAGAAGGGTACAGGCGAACCTTACTAAATGCAGAATACAGATGTCTTCATATAATAACTAAGAAAATGCCAAGAAGGCTATGTTAAACAGTTTGACGAAAATAGTTCAGATTGTATGTGAAACCAGCACATTGTACCCCTTGATTGCACTAATGTACACAGCTATGATTTAATAATAATAAAATATCCTCACACGAGTCTCCCTGGGCTCTGCGCAAGGTGCTTGCAGGGCTGTGTCCTTCTGCAGGCTGTGCCCACATTCCTCAGCTCAAGGCTTCCTTTCTTCATCATCAAAGCCAGCGGAGTTACATCTCTCTCACCACAGCCACAACAGTCCCCACTTTCAGGAACCATATGATAATATACAGCCCACCCAGGTAATCCCAGATAAACTATTCAAAATGCTTACCTCTCACATCCGTGAAGTCCTTTTGGCCAGGTAAAGGTGTGTAATTGCAGGTTCTGGGGATCCTTGTCCAACATGGACATCTTAGGTGGAGGGAATCCCGTCTGCCCCAAATGCAAGAAGACATCCAAGGCCACCTGTCTCCCACCTGTGTTCACACAGGCTGGTCTTTTTCCCCATTCTCCATTCTTTGACTACCTAACTTTTATTTTTCAAGTCCCAGGTTATTTCCTTTCATATGTTATTTCCACACTTTTATTCTCCCTTTATTACCACTATTTTTTTTTCTGTTTCATAACACTCACTAGTTATGAGCTGAGTATCTGAGTATTTATTTAGTGCTGCTCCCTCTTTCCTTTAAGTTTTAAAGGGTAGGCACCAAGTCTGTTTTACCTGACAGCAAATTTAGGACTTCCGTCGAAATAGCCAATAAAGAGAAGAGGCACAACCATTTCTGAATAAATACTATATGATGACAAAAAATAGTTTTAAATTTCTTTAAGCATGAAAGGACCAATTTGTTACTGACGACTCAGCTGATACTTACTCAATAAAATACTTTGTACATTTCCACAACCTCCACATCTTTCCTTTCTAGTGAGAAAACTTAAGGATGGAATGCAAAAGAAAAAAAAAACCAAAATAACAGGAAGATAGATTAAGATATGAAAATGGCACATTGTAACTGAGTTCTTGAAAAGCAAATAGGCAGATGGCTCACTTTTTAAAGCACATTCAGTGAAAATGAATAAAAACTTAACTATATTGTGAAGAAAAACCATAATTCATTGAACAGGCACATCTCATTGTGTTGTGTCATTGTAAGAGTAATGCTAAGACAGCTGGTCAGCCAGCAGTCCTAGAAATGACTGATTGAAAATGTTTTCTCTAGAGAAAATTAAGAAATACATATAAAATAACAAAACCCCAAATTTATACTTAAACTGAGAGGCGAGCTTTAAGAGGCAGTCCACAGCGGGGGTCAGACACTCACAGTCATTGGATCACCCTGATGCAAACAAGGGTTTTCTTTTCTTTTTTATTCTGTCTCATTTTTCTGATGGGCTTAAATAAATGCTGTTGAGTTGGCAAATGAATGTCGCAGGCTCCCCATAATTTCCATGTGTAATAGTCATCTCAGATAATTAGACACCATTGAGAGCCCTTTTTCTGTAGAATGCACTCAGGTATTTGACAAGCAGCCATGAGCAAGGTTAGGCACATAAACCACCCTGGAGAGATTTTTGAACATATCCTGTTTTTCCAAACTACTTTTCTCAGCCCTTCAATTTTTATACATGTATAAAATTGGAGAAAAATACAGAAGTGAAATGAATGATCAAGGGCTAATAAAGCCTAATTTATATTTTATATTTCAATTTCATTCTGCATTTGCTGCATATTGTTTTACATTACTTCTTTTTACAAGAAAAAAAAAAGAGAACAATCAATATTTCTTCTGGGCCATATATTGAATCAACAACTCTGAACATGCAATGTTTTGTAACTTGTATAGCAATTTCAATTGTAAAAGCTTATCTGTAATTTATGTGTAATCTGTAATTTATATGTGAAGTCACTTATTCTCTGAAAGGTCAGGCAATGGCGTAAGGTCAGGTAAGCAGAAGGAAGATGGCACGTAGGCTCTGCTGCCCCCAATTGTTGTGTATAATGACACCTCATTCACTGATCATCTAGATGTGAAAAGTACTACGGAGAATAGAAAATTAATTAAAAACTTCCTTAAATTTAATTATGGGTGTTAGGAAAGAAATGAAAGGAAATACCTCTAAACTAGCTAACCTGTTCTTAAAGAATTTGAATTATATAAAGATAGCACAATAGACACTTAATACAAATTTCTAAAGACTTAAAAATCTCCCATTTTTCTGTACTTTTTATTATGTTTTTCTTTTTTTTGTTTTATTGTTGGGGATTCATTGAGGGTACAAGAAACCATGTTACACTGATTGCATTTGTTGGGTAAAGTCCCTCTTACAATCGTGTTTTGCCCCCGAAAGGTGTGGCACACACCTCATGTGTTTTTAAAAACTTTATTGCTTTTCTTAGGTAGTACTCTAAGGATAACAAACAGACAAGAAGCAGTCTGGGTAGCAGAGAATTATTATGAATGAAAGGAACAGAGGAAATGTTTCGAAAAGCTGGCCAGAATTTTGTCATAGTAAGCAGAACATTAGATTTCATTTTGTCCTGGAATGTACAGGAGCATTGGCAATTTAAGATTACAATGATAAAGGAAAAACATCACAAAGAGATGTTATGACCTCCAAGAAATTATTACCAGAAATAGCACAAAGATGATGATTTGTCAGTATATAAACTTAATTGTTCAGGATTTCAAGACACTTCAAGATAATTTTCAAGAAATCCAGGGCCCTTGAACTTTTAAGGGTCACCATTTTTTTTTCCATTTAGTTATTTTCCTTCATTTTTTTCCCTCAATGGAGAGTCATTGTAGCCATGTTTTGCCACAAAATTGATGTTTCATCTTCCACTGAGGGTCTACAAATGTTGTGACAGTAAGCCATTGCAAAAGAGGAATTTGTTGTTGTTTATTCTCTAGTGAAAACCTATAAAAATCATCTGAGATTCTGTCCAAACAGCCTGTCACACTTGAGCCTTGAATTTGTGAAAATATTTTTTAGAGGATCAAAGCACCTGATCCCTGAGAAATAACATTGGATTAACAATATTAAATCTGGACTACCTTGCTTTTCCAAGTTCACACACACTGAACATGGATAGAAAATCTTGATTTATTCAAAGCAAAGTGCAAGACTTTGGAGAAGAATCAGAGAGGAATTGTTTTGTCCATTGCCCAGTAGCTCCTGTGTAGCAGAGGGGATCCCGCGCTTATACTGGTTGACAAATTGAAATGGCATTTGACATTTTACAACATATTCCTATTTGTCTTATTAATTTGAGTTTTTCCAGAAACTGAGATGCAACCAAATTATATGACTTGGCAGCTAACAACAGCAACAAATCCATTGTTCTTTTCACTCTAACATGTTTCTTTTCTAAAGCATCAACACATTTGGAAGGTCAACTTCATATCTATGGGTCATTAGGAAAGTTTTGAGATACACAAAAATTCAGAAACGTAAAATCCACGTGCACAGAAACAAATGGAGTCCTCCCAGCAACACCGATAAGCCGAGCAAGTTGAAAGTGGTACTGGTCGATCCAAAAGGGCTCTGCTGACCGTGTTTCTTTGAAGGACGTAACCGACCTTAACACAGTCTGTCTTCAAACTTTCATAGTGCCCTATAGACCTCAAATGAAGAAAAAGCATTCCATAAACTGTTTAATCAATGATTCAAGCAGAAAGTGTGTGACTTTAACATGTTCGCACATCAGATTTTATGTGATCTCATGTGGATAGCTGAGGTATTTTTCCACATGTTTCTGAATCATGCCAGATACTTTCTGAGCACATTCTTGTACAAACCTGTTGAAAATTTTACAGAAAAAACTGATACTCAGGGAAGGAAGCCAATGTGTTTTTCAAGTTCTTCCCACAAAGTCATGTCAGTGCTAAGAGCTGGCTCCAGCTTGGCGCTCCTAAGCTCTGCATTTGTCCATGCTCTTCCACCCCAGGAGCTTTCTGACGCCTCAGTGAAAGAGAGCTCAGTGTCGGCCGGCGCCCGTGGCTCAGTGAGTACGGCACCAGTGCCATATACCAAGGGTGGCAGGTTCAAACCCAGCTCCAGCCAAACTGCAACAAAAAACATGGCTGGAGCTGGAAAATATTCTGCTTAGTAAAGTATCTCAGGAATATTCTGCTTAGTAAAGTAGCTCAGGAATTGAAAAAAATACATATCCAATGTACTCAGTACTACTATGAAACCAATTTATAATCACTCACACTTTTATATGAAAAATGAATCACAACTATAGCCTAGGATGAAGGAGGGAAGGGGAGGGAGAAAGGAAGTGGGGTTTGATAGAGGGAGGGTTAGTGGGGGGACCACACCTATGGAGCATATTTCAAGTACAAGTTGGATCTATCGGGTGTAGAACACAAATGTCTTAATGTTGTAATTAGGTAAATGAGGTGAGGGCTATGTTGATTAGGGGGATGTGAGCACTCCAATTTGTACAAATAATCAACACATTGAATCCCATAATGGCACAAATATATTCATGATCTATGTACAAATGTCTTAACAAATAAAATGAAATAAAATAAAATGTAAAAAAAAAAAAAAAGAAAGAACTCATGTTAGCGCCTGTCACCAGAACCATTCTACCAGCCACAAGTGTCAGGGTACCTGTGGAATGTGCTCAAAACCAATCAGGGCCAATGAGGTGATAATGGAAGTTCTATAGGGGCTTTAGGGAAAAGTTTAAAAGTGAACATAAGAAAAATAAAATCTATTTTTCCTCATTTGTATCATTTAAAAAAATAAAATAGCCAGGTGTTGTAGCAGATGCCTGTGGTCCCAGCTACTCAGGAGGCTGAGGCAAGAGAATCATCTAAGCCCAAGAGCTGGAGGGTGCTGTGAGCTGTGACACCACGGCACTCCTCCAAGGGCAACAAAGTGAGACTTTGTCTCTAAAAACAAGAGAGAGAGAGAGCTCAGGGTAAAATAAGGAGTGGAAATTCACTTTGTGCATTTGAGACAGAATTATAGGATGAAATGGACAACAATACTGTTTAAAAGAGATATACACAAAATAGAAGCCTGTAGGGTGGCACCTGTGGCTCAAAAGAGTAGGTCACCAGCCCCTTATGTCGGAGGTGGTGGTTGCAAACCAAGCCCCAGCCAAAAAAACCCTGCAAAATAGAAACCTGTAAACCTTAGTGGAGGAAAGGTGAAAGCAAAAAGGCAGGGGCAGCAGGTGGTATTGTGTGAGTGTCTCCTCAGAGATGTTCTTTGAACTCTTTGTGCCATGATCTCTGTCATTCTAGTACATTCTGTGAACTTCTCAGAATGATGTTTCAAAATACACACAAAATATAGATCAAAAGAAAACCAAACATACTGAAATACACCAGCATCCATGCTTTCCCGGCGGGTGTACAAATCCCAAATGGAAAAGGCAGGCTATCTGGATAATGGGAGGTTACCCATTGAGTCATATGATTAAGGATTCATTATGTTAGAATCCAAGGAACTGAGAAATTCCTCATGCACTTTCCTGAAAGTTTCACCACTCATAACAGAAAGTGCTGCCTTTCTTATTCCACAATCCATATTTCATGGATTGTGGACATGACTTATCTAGAATGCTAATCTTACCATGCAGTCTTCAAAACTCTGTAACTCCCCAGGTCTGCAGAAGAACAAGTGCAATGTAAGAGGCCAGTGCACAGGGTAGCCAGGAGGGCTGGCTGGTGCTCTTGCTGCCCCTGCGGACATCATCTGGGGTTACAGTCTCTGCTTCTCTGGTAATGAGCGGAGGGTGCCTGAATGTGACCGGAGGCCCTGCGCTGCTTTGCATTTGCTGACTCTGCCCCATCTGGTTGGGGTGTCCCCTCTGTTCATGCCGCTTGCCTGCTCATTACCTTTTGGGACTCAACTCAAAAGGGACCCTTCTTCTCTAAAACTTCCCTGACCGGACTCTCTTGGAGTTCCCTTTCTCCAAGAAAGGAAATCAATAAATGCTGAGTGTAAATATTTCATCATCGCATGGTCTGTCTGCCCCATTCTTCAGAGATGTCCTTGAGTGCAGACAGCGTGCTTTATTCCTCACTTGATACCGAAAGTCAAGCAGTGAATGGTAGATAAATGTTTTTGGGATTAGTGAATGGATGACACCTGTATTAGTCTGGGTTCTCCAGAGAAACAGAACGATAAAAGCAGAGCCAGTGTCACAGAGCGCAGGCTGTCGTGAGGGGAATGCTCTCCTTTTTAGGGGTGAGTCATCTTTTTGTTGTACAGGCCTTTGACTGATGAGCTGAGCCCCATCTTCCTGCGCATTATTCAAGGCAATATACTTCACTCAGTCTACTTTTGTTAAGATACACACCGGCACCAGCACCTGTTTTCACCTAGGCCAGTTCAAGTTGATGCCTAACATTAACCATGTTAATGGTTACTTGGCAATATTTCTCGATTTATGAATACCATCTGATTATATGAATTGCGTGGAAATTACTGAGAATTCATGATGATTTCACTGGGAGATACTAAATAGGATCTTTATACACATTTCTTGACTTGAGCAGAACAGATGATAACCTTGCTGTATTTGGTTGGGAGCTTCATAAGGAAACAGTTTTCTTCCTCGTCTTCACATTCATGGAACGTGGCGTAATGTCTCAGAGAACGCTCGTTAAATTGACCAGAGAAAGAAATCGCTTCACAATGAGAAAGAGAAAGCCTAGAATAAATATCGCAAGGGGCTGGGGCTCAAATGGCTAAAACAGAAGCAAAGAGGAAGTGACTTTTAACATGAACGAAACCTTAGAAATGCAGGAATTGGATGACGGTTGAAACTTTTGCTGGGTGTTTCTGGGGCTGCGTGACAGCCTCCCCAGACGTGCAACTGCCCTGAGCCCCAGGTGCTGTGAACAGGTGGCTTTCTTGGCCGCAGGGAACTGCAGAGATGCCAGGGAGGCCTGCAGTGGAGAGGTTATCACGGACGGCCAGAGGGCAAGGAGGGCCCTTCAGAAAGCTCTGGAAGCAGAAGCAGTCAGCAAAGGAACAGGTTGAATAGATGCGCTTCGAGCTTGAAGAGCTGCATCACCCCAAAATAAAGTGGCCGCCTCTACAGGCTGAGGACGACGCTCAGGAGCTGGCCAGCAGGGGGTGGGGCTCGCTGAGCCCACCCTGGGGTTGTTCAGTCATGCTTTTCACTGGACAGTCACGACCTGCTCCCAAGTGCAGGGGACTGGACTCCACCGCCTGCTCCAGGCAGCACCGGGTTAGTAGAGCCCGCAGAAACGAACACAGCCTGAGAACGCCTCAATGTTCGCCTGGCCAGACGTGCAGAGTGGAAACATCATAACTTCATGCTCTTTTAAGCTACTAGATTGTGGTAGTTTATGACAGCAATGGAAACCATTGCACTGCAAAGTAAACCATCACAGACACAGCGGCCCCCAAGGGCTGGCGTTCCTTTTCGGTTTCTGCCCGGCAGGAGCGCAGCGGGCGCGGATCGTGCTCCGCTCTGCGTCTCACTCGGGGGCAGCAGGTGGGAAGACTCCCCTTCCCAGCTCCTTCCTCGGTGCACCGCCACTGAGGGCTGTGGCCGGAGACTGTCCACGCTTTCTCTGCAGATGGGCTTCGACAGGGTGGCCCCTGCTCTTCTAGGCCCACGAGGAGAATCTGCAGCAGGTGGGTGGAGACTGAGTCCGGTATATTGCAAGTGACAGTGGTGTCCCTCCCTTCCCACACACTGCTGGACAGGAGGACGCCTCTGGTCGTCACCACGCTGAGATTAAGGGACTACACGGTGGGCAGCGCCTGTGGCTCAAAGGAGTAGAGCGCCCGCCCCATATGCCAGAGGTTCAAACCCAGTTCCAGCCAAAAAACCACCAAAAAAAAAAAAAGAAAGAGAGACTATATGGAGAGGTGAGCAGCGGGAGGTGGCTCCCTAGGGTCACAGGCTTCTCAGTCACACAGGGCTCCTTGCACTCATGACAGAGCTGGCTCTGGAGGCGCCTGGAGTCCCAGCTGCTGGCTGCAGGGTCACTGGAGCCCAGGAGTTGGAGGGCGTGGGGAGCTGGGATCCATCATTCACTCCAGCGCAGGCAAGTGTCTCAAAAAAAAAAAAAAAAAAAAGGATGTAATTCTGGTTCAGTGTCTCAAACAGATTTCATCATTTTTTTAAAAAAGTCATAGGATTAATTTATTAAATTAATTCTATTTATAGAGTTTATGTATGTACGTATGGGGGGAGAGAGAGAGAGCCCTAGTGAATTAAGAACATTAACACTTAAAAAAAAATTTCCACCGGAAGGGTAGCATTAAACTGAAATTTTCAATTTACTTTTACATTAACAAGCAAGATTGACGCACATGTTCAGGAGAGAACTGACATAGGGGCAGATTTTTTTTCTTTTTCTATAAAATGTTTAATTTGGTTTCTTTTTCCACTTTCATGGGAAGAATTTCTGGCCTGATATCTGTAAATTTGTTTCTGATCTGAAAGTTGTAAATAATGAATGAAGTCACTATTTTATTTTATTTATTTTGGGGGGAGGGCTGGGGCTGGGTTTGAACCCGCCACCTCCGGCATCCAGGGCTAGCACCCTACTCCTTTGTGCCACAGGCGTCGCCCTGAAGTCAGTATTTTAAAAGGTGAAAAACTTCTAGGTGAAAGTAGCTGAGTATTTGGTTCCTATGTTTCCTTTTTCCTAGGGAGCATTCCCTATTCTCTACCATGGTCTCACGTTAATTTAGAGCTAACAGTTCTAACTGTTTATGTGACTGACTGAAGTAGGTATAATAAAATGAAAGATCTTGAAAAAAAAGTTGTTTTATTTAACATTGCTAATATTGACCAGAATTTCAGATGTGAGAATTTTTGTTGTTGTTGTTGGGGATTCATTGAGGGTATAAGAAACCAGGTTACACTGATTGCCTTTGTTAGGTAAAGTCCCTCTCACAATTGTGTCTTGCCCCCAAAAGGTGTGTCACACACCAAGACCCCACCCCCTCACTCCTTCCCTCTCTCTGCTCTCCTCTTCCCCCACCCCCACCATGTCATTAATTGTCATTAATTGTCCTCATAACAAAATTGAGTACATGGGATTCATGTTTCTCCATTCTTATGATGCTTTACTAAGAATAATGTGTTCCACTTCCATCCAGGTTAATACAAAGGCTGTAAAGTCTCCATTTCTTTTACTGGCTGAATAGTATTCCATGGTGTACATATACCGCAACTTGTTAATCCATTCCTGGGTTGGTGGGCATTTAGGCTGTTTCCACATTTTGACAATTGTAAATTGAGCTGCAATAAACAGTCTAGGGCAAGTGTCCTTATGATAAAAGGATTTTTTTCCTTCTGGGTAGATGCCCAGTAATGGAATTGCAGGATCAAATGGGGGGTCTAGCCTGAGTTCCTTGAGGGTTCTCCATACTTCCTCCCAAAAAAGAGGTTGTATTAGTTTACAGACCCACCAGTAGTGTAAAAGTGTTCCCTTCTCTCCACACCCATGCCAGCATCTGGAGTTTTGAGATTTTGTGATGTGGGCCATTCTTGCTGGGGTTAGATGGTATCTCAGGGTGGTTTTAATTTTCATTCTTTAATAATTAGGGATAATGAGCATTTTTTCATATGTTTGTTAGCCATTCATTCATCTTCTTTGGAGAATTTTCTATTCATGTCTCTTGCTCATCAATATATGGGATTGTTGGCTTTTTTCGTGTGGATTTGTTTCAGTTCTCTATAGATCCTAGTTATCAAGCTTTTGACTGATTCAAAATATGCAAATATCCTTTCCCATTGTGTAGGTTGTCTATTTGCTTTGGTTGTTGTCTCCTTTGCTGTACAGAAACTTTTCAGTTTAATTAAGTCCCATTAGTTTATTTTTGTTGTTGTAGCAATTGCCATGGCAGTATTCTTCATGAAGTCTTTCACCAGGCCAATATCTTCCAGTGTTTTTCCTATGCTTTCTTTGAGAATTTTTATTATTTCATGACTTAAATTTAAGTCCTTTATCCATCTTGAATC
>CAUYRH010069206.1:0-17798 GCA_963574655.1 Perodicticus potto
AGTAAATGAGAAAATATCATGAATGTTATATTAATCAGGTTGATGAAAATATCTCCAATTGTATGTGAAGCCCACACACTGTACTCCTTGACTGAATTATTGTACACAGCTATGACTCAATAAAAAAATAAATAAATAAAAGAAGAAGAATAAAAGAAAAGAAAGAAAAACTGAGGCAAGAGTATTGCTTGAGCCCAAAGAGTTGGAGGTTGCTGTGAGCTATGACACCAAGCTATCACACTCTACCTAGGGTGACAGCTGGAGACTCTGTCTCAAAAAAAATAAAAATTAAATTCTAAGGTGATGACTTACTGCTCCAAAGCTCTTTTAGATTAAGGCGGGACACCAATCAATAATTATATACATCATGACCTCTCTGCTGGATCTGAACAATTCTCAATAGGAGCAGCCTGCCTGGCTGCTCTGCCCTGGTTAGACTTTGAGCCTTGATGTACCGCAGAGCCTCAAACTGGCCTCAGCCTCCTCGTCCCTCCTCACCCCATCTGTCCTTTCATACCACCTACAAGTAAATACCCCACAAATCCTCCTGTCCAGAGCTTTCCTAGCACCTCCTAATTCAGCAAATTCTAGGCCAAACCCATAACTCAGGGTGGACATCCCCCCAAAGACATCCTTTCTCCCTGCCCAGCCTGAAGTAGCCATCTAGAACCTACACCAAATCTGTTCCCCTGCGCCACTCTATGGCGTGTACACCCTAAGTCTGACTGTTTTCCTTGGCCGGCAGACTCACACGCAACCCCCCACAGACCCTGTCACTGACCCCATGACTGACCAGGCTCTTGCATCTCTGAAGTTGGCCGTGGCACTCATGGAACCTCTAATGCTGCCCCGATCCCACCCCCAGCTAGCTCTGCACTGTTCTCTGCACTCTGGCTCCTGCACCAGAATGTCCCGAGTCCTCACCAGGACACCTGCTAAATTGCTCTCCGCCTCCTCACACTGCACCGAGGAGGGCAGGTTCCTTAGTCATGTCCAAGGGGCAGTTTGGGGCCATCTTGGTGAGCAGGCCCCATGGTGCTGACAGTGGATGCCAGGCCCCAACCCATCCCTAAATGCTCTCCTGACCTCCTCACCCCAGGGGCCACCAATGTGTCACCTGGAACAGTGGCTTTGCAGGACACTAGACTACCCACCTTTCCATGAGAGTAAGCTGCTCTCATCTCCTGCTTTCCTTCTTACTGAGTGAGGCCAAGTCCCGTCTCCCCAAGGGTGAGCATCAGCAGCCTGTCCAGCACACGTCTAGGGCCTGCAGTGCCATCAGCCCAGCCATCCCATAAACCTCTGGGTGGTTGCCATGGAACAGCAGCTCTCCTTCCCATGATGAAGCCCTGCCTAACCCAGTCCTCCCCTCCCCCTCACATCCACCCTGAGCAAACTTTCCTCCTCTTACTCTCACAACTCTGACCCAATTTCAAAAGCCGTCAGCAACCTACACATCTGTGTTGAACAGAAGCAAGGGACCTCTGGGGCCCAAGGAAACACAAAGGGGCATGTGGGAGGGGGTGCACCTTGTGTAAGTGATTCCGGGGGTCACAAAGCTGGCCCCTCCAGCAAAACTGAAAAAGAAAAATTGTTGCTTGTGAGGAGCCAAACTCATTAAACCAGAAAATGAAGAAAAAAGACAGAAGCCCCAAAACTTATGGAACTGTGAGTCTTAGCGGGTTGCTCTGACAGCATCTAAAGAAGCTGCCCCGTGGAGGCAGTGGCCTCTGTGCACACAACTTACACTCACACACTCACACACACGCATGCACACATTCCTAACCTGGGCCCACGCATGCACACTCACACATGTTCCCACCCATCCACACTACACACATGAACATACATGCTCATACATGTGCATACCTCACGTGCACTCCTAAACTTGGGCACCCACACGTAAGTGCATACTCACAATGTGCACACACACACATTCCAAAACCTGGGCACTCACTCCTGCACACTCACACGTATACGCTCTGCTCACATTTACATGTGTACTTGAGCACACATGCGTGAACACCCACACACAGGTGCACACACACACCCACACATTCACCCCAGGTTCTCAGAGCAGACTGGGCAGTGTGTAGTCAGCTCCACCCAGGGAGGAAGAGGCGGGCTCTCGGGAATGGATGCGTCTCCTCTAATCTCTAATCCTGCCTCACCAGGCAACAGCCTGAGTCAGAAAGTGGCTTCTTGGATGCCTTGAAACCAGGAAGCATGCAGCCACAGCCAGAGGCTCCCAGCAGCTCAACCCTTGAAAAAGGACTGCTCCCACTGTCAACAGGGCACCAACATCTAATGCACACATCTACCCTGTGTTTCCTCCAGAGCCATCTGCCAACTGAGAGCCTGGTCATCTCCAATTCCAACAAGGTGGGACCCGTGAGACCAATTCCCAGGTCCTGGAGAAAGGCAAGTTATGGGCGCCTCTCTGGATGTCTCTCACCCCGTCCTGTTGCCCTTGCCTCTCAGTCTGACCACCACATAACATTGGGGGTGCTCAGGAGGTTAGAGCAAAGGAGGAGGGAAGGGATGAGGGGTGGCCCCACCAATGTCCACAGCCAGGAGCCCTCAGTGGGTGCCACTACTGTGGGCACCGAAAAATCATTCAGGCTGAACTGTGTAAGTCCAAGTGGCCCAGGTCCAACCCTACCATGGCCTTGGAGATAGTCCCGAGTCACTTGGAGATAGTTCCAAGCCTTTCTGCTTTCTTCCCTGGAAGATGGGAACAACGTCTACATCTAGCTTACAGAGAGGACGAGATAATAAAGACCTCTGTGCCCAGCAAGCAGCACTTCCACTTTGTCAAGGTGAGAATCAACCCTTTGTAGGCAACACAGCTGGGGGTGGGCACAGTGACTCACCCAAAAGGGCAGTCAACATGGGCAGCCCCAGGATTTCCATTCAGGGCTGGGGGCCAAGCCCTGCTGCTTCTTCCAGGTGAGATGGTGGCTTCTAGCAACTACCAGAAATATCTCCATGGCTGCCAGGAACAAAGCCCGGGAGCCATCTCACCATAAAACCCAGTTCTCACTATACAGAAAGACCCCACCAAGCCCAAACTCAACTGAGGGGTTAAACATACTCATTGTTAAAGGCTCAAAAAATAAATCTAGAGCCAAAAGAACTGACAAAGGACTATTCACCCAACACCACAAAACCCAAACTGGAAAATATCTTTCCAGGAAGGAAATTGTACTGGGACTAAGACAAGGAAAGATGTGTGTTATTAGGTATCCGTGGGCCCTTATGGATATGAGCAAGTGATTGAATGAGCAAATAAATAAATAGGGGAGAAATGACAAAATTTCCTGATGGAAGAATTCCAAATTACATACATGACCCTTTCCCCTCCTCCCCCAGGAAACAGGATTTGTCTTCCCTCCCTTAGAGTGGGGGTGGACTTGGTAACCTCCTTCTAATGAGCAGGGCATGGAAAGGGAAGAAAAACAAATTATAGTGAAGAAACCTGGAAGACACCACATTACCCAAGTGACCACAGGCAGGATCCCCAATGAGAAGCCACGTAGATGTCACATATCCACTGATATGACACAATGTGAATACTTCGCTTCTGGGAATCTTCCCCCAACCCCAGTCTACTATGAGAAAACATCAGACGAAACCAAACTGAAAGACACTCTCCAAAAATGCATGACTAGTGCTCTCCAGAATAGTCAAGGTCATTACCAACAAGCAAAGACTGAGAGAAATTTCACAGACCAGAGAAAACTGAATGTCAGGTGGAACCCAAATTGGGATCTCAAACAGAAAACAGACATTAGGGGAAAACGAATAAGTAGACACCAAGTCTCTAGTGTCATTAATAGCAATCGTTTCTTGGTTTTAACAAATGCATTTCGAATCTGTTAACACACCTATTGTAAACATAACTCTGGAGGGGATAAAATAGGAGAAAGTGATGGAGAGCCATACAGGAACTCTTTGTACTAATTTGGGGAAACTTCTCCGAAAATCCAAAATTATTCCACAAGTGAACATGGAAATCTTCAAATGCACAAGCATGTGTGCGCACACTCTGTCCACTGCTGGGACAGAGTCAGAAAGCTGCATACAGTTTGGCCACATCCACGCCACCCCTAGCAGTTTTATGGGGAGTATAGATCCATGGGTCGTCCTGAAAGGCAACTGGGTCCTGTCCCAAATGTTTAGAATAGAGAAGCTACCAGGGGCCACATGCTTTATCACATCTAATTCCCAAACCACCATGAACATCCTCTTTCCTATCAATGGAAAACTGGCCATGACAGAAGTTAGGTAACTCGACAATCCACATAGCACTCAGGTGTGCTGCTGACCCAGCACTGACTCCAAACCCCATGCTCCTTCCCATACGCCCCAGTGTGCCCCGGGACTAGAGCCAGGGAGGTCGACCACCTCTTCCCATCAGAGCCCTCAGTGCCCTGCAAGAGACAAGCCTCTTCCCGAAGGGACCTCTGTTCTACGAGTTCACAATCCAGACCCTGGAGTGAGAGGTTCTTTCAAACGCTAATATAGAATAGCCACCAGGTGTAGAATAACCACCAGGTGGCGACAGACCCCGGCAACGTCAAGGGGAAGCCACCTGCGCCCAGGCGCGTTCTTTGCCTTAAATTTGGCCTGTCTGGGAGGCACACAAACTGCCTTGGCCAAGAGTTTAGTGAGGATAGAAAGGAGGGACTTCCCTGGACCCCTGTTATAATTTTGGAGGTCCATCTGTTAGTAATAACCAAAGGCTGTTCTTTTGTTGGTTTTAGCAGAAACTAGCAAATGGCCCTGAGCTCCCTAAGCATGTACACACCCAGACACACCCAGACACACACAAACACACGCACCTCAGACACACACCGACACACCCAGACACACACACAGACACACCCCAGACACACACAAACACACACAGACACAGACACACCCAGACACACACAAACACACACAGACACACAGACACACCCAGACACACACAAACACACGCACCTCAGACACACACAGACACACACCGACACACACAGACACACACCGACACACCCAAACACAAACACACCACAGACACACACAGACACACCCCAGACACACAGACACACATACACACCCCTGTACCCCTGGGATGGATCTTTACATTCACCCAAGAGAGTCGGGAACTGCAGGACTTGTCTTAACAAACATACCAACAACTACCAGTGTAGATAACAAAGGTAGGTTCTAATCCTTTATCTTTTAAAACTAAAATGCTTCAGCTTGGGCTCGGCACCTGTAGCTCAGCGGCTAGGGCACCAGCCACATATAACGAAGCTGATGGGTTTGAATCCAACCTGGGCCCGCCAAACAACAATGACAACTGCAACCAAAAAATAGTCGGATGCTGTGGCGAGTGCCTGTACTCCCAGCTACTTGGGAGGCTGAGGCAAGAGAATCTCTTAAACCCAAGAGTTTGAAGTTGCTGTGAGCTATAACACCACAGCACTCTACCCAGGGTGACAGCTTGAGACTCTGTCTCAAAAAAATAAATAAATAAAAATGAAATGTTCCTGCTTGACAACTAAACTACCCAGGTTTAGATCCCCACTCTGTCACCTACTTAGTTATATGACCCTGGGCACGTGGCTTAGCTCTGGGCCTTACTGTCCCCACCTACAGCTCAGAGATGAGAGCAGGGCTTAGTCCACTGGATTTATAGATTAACAGGTGAAAATTATCTAACTCAGGGATTAATGAATGACACATTTTTGTTGCCATTTCTACCCCTTGAGGGTGCTGTTATCTACCCCATGCCCTGTCTCCCTGCCCTCAAACAAATACAATTCCTGTATAGGAAGACAACAGTCTTGCTGCTGTAGTGAACCAAGAAGAAACCCTAACAAACTGCCCCGCTATTAGTATTTATCCAGGGCCCCAAAGAAAGGATGAGAGAGCTCCCTCCAAACTGAAGTCCTGGCTCACGGGAGATGTTCGCAGCCTAGGAGGACACAAGGCAATCCTTGAAGGATGCACTAGGAAGTCTCGACAGTAAAACTGCAACATCTTCAGCTCTGCTTTTCTGAGACTAGGGTATTTTAATGGTCAAGGTGAATGTTTAGGATCAACTGCTTTAAAACCTGCTCTAGGCTAACATGCTGCAGCCCAGCAAGGGCAGAGGACCCTGGCACTCCCAGACTCGTGCTTTCCGGGGACAGCTGCACAGAAGCAGAGAGGAGAGAGGGGGGCTCACAGCCCAGGGCAGCCCCCACTCATCCCTGGATCTGTCCAGAAAGAGGTCAGTCTTCACCACCGAGGCAGCAGAGCCGCCCTCCAGGGGCCTGGCAGGGCAGAGCTTCCAACACTGCGCCAGTTAACTGCCACTCAAAGCTCCACTATCAACACCATCCGTGGAGGGGAGACAGAAGGAAGCAGTTGCTTCTGTTCTTGCTAGACCAACGGGGTCCCCTGAACAGCATCGCCAGGGAGCTTATGAGACTTACAAATTCTCCAGTCTCACGCCAGCACTGCTGAGTCAGTAGTGGGATGGGACCAGCTGTCTCCTGGAGACAGAGACCCGCAGCTCTGATACTGCCCAGAGAGACCCTACACCCGAGGGTCTCGGTGCTGCTCTGGTCTGTCTCAGGACCACCTTTAAAGACCTGCTCTCTGGTGTTCATGTCACAGCCCCCATCGTGGAAAGTGACAGGGTAAGAACCCAGAAGTTCCGCGAAGTTCAGGATTTCCTAAGAGAAGGTGATATTGCGATGGTATGGCATTCTCAGGCAGCCTGGGGCGTCTGGGCACCTCTCTGTGACCAAACGCAAACTGACAGTAGCTCTTCACTACTCTGGACCATATCAGGCCACTCCCAGCAATCACAAGGGCTCAGAATAGAGTATTTTACCTTAGGTTTATCAGTGGTTTTATCTGATTTTTCCTATCTTTATTTTCTTTACTTACAAAAATTTAAAGACAATTTAAATAAAATGCCTTAGATCCTTTGGGTGATGAGCCAGGCAGAAGTAAGTTTAACAGTCTACCAAAGACATAGGATTCTTCCAACGCTGTGTCTCCCTGGGGTGAGGAAAGGCAGGCCCAGTCTGAGGCGGGGGACCCGCAGACATGCTTGCAATAATGCAACCTGAACACTAGAGGGCACCCCAGCCCAAGAGTTGGGCTGCCCAGACCAGGCCCAGGAGGAAGCCCCAGACACAGTTGAGTAGAAGCCCCCTCCAGACGCTAAAACGATGCGAGCTGTAAGATCTGCGGGATGCAGGCCCTCCTCAGTCTCACACTTCCAAACACCCACCTGTCCGCATCTGCCTACAGTATGGTCAGCTGACAAGTGCCCAAGGGCACACACACAGAGCAGAGCTGAAGACCCTCCCAGTCCACGGATCCACCAAAGGCCCACTGAGGGCCCCGTGCAGAGACTTCCCTTTCAGAATGTTTTCTTCCCCCCACAGACACACACACTTGCACACACCACCTTGTCATATCATCCCCAGAGCCCTGTAAGGCGGGTTCCCTCACCCCATCTTGCAGATGAGAAAAGTGGGTCCCAGGAATGCAAGGTGACTTCTCGGGGCCAGATGTCAAGGCCAGCTAGTGGCCCAGCTGGGGAGGTTTCACTCACTCAGGGTGGTTTTTCACTTTGGCACAGCACCTGCCCAAAGGCAAATACGAACCTGTTCTTAGGAGGCAGAGAGCCCAGAGTGACCGCTGCTAACCCAGCTCAGAGCGAGTGTCATGGAACCTGGGCTCACACTGCCAGACAGGGCAAAAGCCACCACTGGGAGGGCTGCAGCCCCTTAGCTCCCCAACACCTCCCATCAGTTTGTCTGAAAAACGTCCTCAGTTCACGCCACACACCATTTGCTGTTGGGTCACTCTGTGAAAGATGGGGGGCGGGGCGTGGGTGTGCAAGTGAGTGTGCACACATGTATATGTCCCTCTAACCATCCAGAGGCTCCTTGGGCCCTGAGAGACCTGTCTGTCCCTCCCTGTACCTAGTTCTGGCCACAGTGTCCAGTCCTCAATCCCTGGACCCAGCCCATCAGAGTCCTTCCCTAGAGTCTTCCCAAAAGGGGAGAGACAAGGTACCTAGCCACAAGTCCAGAGAGGACGGCAAGCCTAGAGGACGGGGTAGTGCCCTGGCAGTGCCCTTGCCCTGGGGCTCTCCAGTCACCCAGCCAACTCCCTGGCACAGCTGATAGCCAAGGCCAGCAGAGGGCAGTCATCAATTTTTGGTAACCAGTTTAGGATCAAAACATTGACTATAAATGCTCCTGCTCTAGTTTTCTGGATTTATTCCCATTTTTGTCCTGATAAATATTTTCTTCCAAAAAAATTCCCCAAAAATGGTTCCTGGGCAGAGAACAAACACCATGTCAACTTTTCCTACATCAGGAAGATGAAGGGGTCTGTTGAAACCCCTGTGAGTTCCCAAAATGCATTCAGAATATGCAGAATGACAGTCTTTGCCCAGAAGAACACCTGCAGGTCATTCTGAAATCCGAGCTCAGCGCGGGGTGAGGGAGCCCCTTTCCCACGACCACCTGGTGTTGTCTTCACCCTGCATGTGCACCGGGTGGGGAAAGGGGGCCCAGCTCTGAGCTCCTGGCAGAGAGAGAACCACAGCCACTCTTTGGGGACCCCAGAGAGAGGGCTCAGGCTGGGTGGGCCACTGCACCTCCCTCTGCTTCAGAGGAAGGACGAGGGCTGCAGAGAACAAGGACATGCACAAGGGTGGGCCAACTAGGAGGCACAGACCAGGAACCACGGAACTTGTCAGGGCCCATGAAAATGTGTCAATTTCCTTTAAAATCTGAGGAAAGAAGAGAGCATACACTTAAGCTAAAGAAAATGTTTTAATATGTCATGTTAATAGATCTGTGTTTATCCAATACTGGTATAATAAATGTCTAAATATATATTTTGTTAGTTTGAGGAAGGAGCCCAAGAGGACGAAGGGGCCCAGGGCCTACAAAAGCCAGAATGCCCAGAGCAGCCTGGGAGGAAGGGGCCAGGGTCCCTGAGCCAGGATCACCACCTTGGCACACTTATGACCCCTCTGTCAAAAGCTCCCTTCTCGGCTGAAGCTACTGCACCCACCAAATCAGGACTGCAGCCTCCACATCCCACAGTAGCTTCCTGCTGCCACTAGACTCTCTAAAAACGGTGTCCACTTCGAGAAGGTTTTTATCCCTTCCAGGGGCCAAGCATTAATGGGCCCTGGAGGGCTGGGCACCAATAAAGAACCAGGAAGATGAAACGCAGCCTTCTCCTGAGATGATCCCAGCGCAAAGCTCCATCTGCTCCCTTTCCATTTCACTATGGTAATATTCACACACTGCACAGCTCACCACCTTCTCCAATTTAAGGTACGCCACCCACCGGCACACGGCGCCTTCACAACATGGTGTAATCGTCAACTGTGCAGTTCCATATTATTGTCATCCCAAAGGAAACCCCACACCTATTCCTCAGTCACTGCCCAAGTTCCCACCCCTGGGAACCACCAGAGGGGCCTGCCTGCCTCCTCTGCATCTCACACAGATGGGAGGGTGAGCAGCTCCTTCCACTCAGCCTAAGGTCTTCCAAGTTCATCTATGCTGTAGCACATACCGGTGCTTTATTTTTTTTTGTGGCTGAATAATATTCGATTGTACCTGCTTTTATTTTTCCTCCCCTTTATAGGCATAAGAGCCTATGCAAGGGAAAGCCAAAACCTCCATGACTGATGTTAGCAAACCTCAGCTCCACGCACTCAACTAGATAAGCGATGTGGACCCTGAAAACAGGGGAGAAGGAATCCCGTGGAAGCCACTCAGTGCACAAAACCAGGTCTGCCCACACACATACAACCCCTTTGGATTCAAGCCCTGATATCTCCATCTCCTCTGTCCATCATTCAGGGACGCAGGTCACCGTGTACTGACTCGGCACGTAGGTCAAGGGCTCCTGAGAGCCCAAAAGAGCACCATTCCTCCTGCCTTGGCGGGAAAGCTTCCCTTCCACCTGCAGCTCCGGCTAACAGCCTGGCTGCCGGGCTTCCTTCCCCATCATTCATGAAGAGCAGAGAGAAATTGGGGGAAACAGCCTCACAAGGGGAAGATGAGTATTCCAAGAGAAAAGCGTTTTCTACCAAGAGATGGGAGAAGTGCTGAGAGAAAGGACACAGTAGGAAAGAATGGGGGAAGATGCCCACTCCATGCCCCTCCATGGAGTCCACTCCCCAATGCTCAAGCGGCAGAGTTCTGGGGGGTTTTTTTGTTTTGCTTTTAAAGATGGCTTAAAAGCTGAGAGATCATATTTGAAGTAAGTTAGTGGGGTGAATGAAGAGTGTGAGCCCCACATCCAGAAAGACGCTGACCCCCCCTCACGGCTGAAGCCCACCCCCCCAAACCACCACAACAGCCTCCCAACACCCCCACATGCAAACTCCCGGCTGAGGGGGCTGGGGGGGGGGGCAGCACATTTCTTTTCTCCCTTTCTACCCATCTCACCAGGGTCTCAAGGAACCGGATAAGGGTTATGATGGCCAGATCAGAGCCGAGTCTCAAATCAGTTTAGAAATTCCTTTTTTTTTTTTTTTTAAGGCACAAAAGTACAAAGATGTTTATTACAGTCTCCTGGCATAAAACTAGAAACCCAAAGGACAAGCCTTGGGGGCTGGTTGAGAAAACAATGGCCCATTGACTCATAGCTCTCAGTAGGCAGTAAAGATAGTTATCAAGGGGTGTTGCCACGGAGGAAAATCACTCTTGTTATAAAATGAAAGAAGGAAGATGCAGGGACTCTCCCTCCTACCAAGGGGATGTGGACACCGAGTCAGAAGCTTCTAGGAGATGCCAGACATATTTCTTTACGCCCCGTCAACTCTTCACCTTTGTAACCCTGTTGTACTTCCAAGGGCACCAGGAGAATGAGCAGTAAGAGCCTCCGCGTGATGCTCTTGTATCTTGCGCTCCACCGACGTTCCCATCTCCTCTCCTTTTACAAAAGCAATTACTCAGAAGAGCTCTCTTGCAGCAAGAGCTCGGCCATCGTGTGTCGGCATGCGAGCGTCCACTCTGCAGCTCCACTTGGCCATTCTCAAGCTGGGCAGTTGGTGGCTCTTGAGGCCAAGGTCATCAGCACAGGGAGGACAATACAGCTTTTCTCTTTCGAGGGCTGTTTGCTTTACACAGACCTCGGGAGCCTGTGCAGGGCTGGAGAAGGAGGATGACTTCTCAGAGCGTGGAAGGGGTCCCGGTGCAGACTGCTCTCCAGATGCCACTGCCGCGGAGCCCAGTCGTCCTTCCAGGACAGGAGGGGGGGGAACTAGAGGCAAGCATCACCAGGGACCCAGGACGACACGGGACGAGGGTCCCCCAGGGGCACTGAGCAAGCCCAGAGACTCGAGTTTCACTGTGGAGGGTATCCCGAAAACTCTTCACTCAAACCCGAGCCTGGGGAAATCCACAGAAGGGGACAGACCGTCCCAAAGCTACAGCTGTGTGCCCGGCAGGTCCCAGAACAGAACTGTGGAGTCTTCAAGGACTTCCAGAATTTGGAGTTAGAGGGCAGAGGAAGAGGAGAGGGGGGTTCACAGCACAGCCCCAGTTCCATGTTCCATGCCCGGTGACACTGCTTCTGGGCCAAGCCCTGCTGCCCATTCGCCAGGACCCGGCCACCTTCGGCTCACCTGCTCCGGAATCCACACTCGCTACTCCAAATCCCAATGTAGCCTCCGTCTTGTCAGTAAAACCCCTAGTTTGGCCTAAAGGTGAGAGGGGGCAGTTTCATAGCATTATTTACATAAGATGAAACTAAAAGTCAACATTCTCCTGCTCCTCAGCAGTTACATGAAGCAAATTAGGACACTCGTGCAGCAGATCATACGGACATTAAAAATACACAGAAAGAAAAGGCCAGTAGAAAAACAAAGGTCAGGCAACACGGGAATCAGACCGCACAGGCTACGATCATCATCCTGCAAAACTTTCAGATACAAACCGGAGGTAAATGAGATCGCCGAGTATGTAAATGTGTGATACTGAGATTTTTTAAATTGCAAAGTTGCTTTGAATAACAAATATGACTTAAATGGTGGCACAAAGTAGGAAGAGAAGCTCCCATTTCAGAGGACCTCAGAGAACGGCAGCAGAGACAGTCACTGACTTTCCACGCCCCAGTCTGGCCTGCTTAGAGTCCCGTCAACAAACTGACTCTCCCACCGTCTTCCTCCTGCCCCTGACCGTGACCTAGGACCAGCCCCTCCCCCAGCAGCCTCCTGATGGGTGATCTGCACACTGCTTGCAGGGACTCCTGGCTACCCCCAGCCTTAGCCCTCTTTTCCGAAGCTCTCCTCTTTCCTCTCCCCAACTTGCCCGCAAGGTTCCACGTCCACCTCCTTGCCCATCACACACACCACCAGTGTCTCACTTATCTGGGAGCTGCTGCCTCATCCGCTCCGCCCTTATTCACTCATCTCAGGCTTTCTCTCCCAACTCTCTGCAGAGCCCTTGGAAATCTAGGGCTGTATCTACTTTGCTCTCTCCTCCCCTGCCTGCACCAGGCATTCACTCTGTGTTTGCTGAATGAATAAAGGACTCCTCCCTCCCCTTCCCCTTGGAATTGCCACTGAGATGGGCAGGAGGAAGAGCCCTGAAAATAAGATTAGAAGGGTATCTCCTTTGTTGTGTCCAAACAGCCTTGCAGATGGGGGAGCCTTGGGGAGGGGACAGAAGTTGCCAGCAGCTTCCCAGAACCCCTGGGGTGGGGGGGCAGAAACAACACAAATTCACGGGAGCCTGAGCCCTTCCTGGCTGGGAGGAGGGCTGGACCACGTTCCACTCTTCCACTTGCTTTAATTGCCAGGAAACAACCCTGCTCTGTCTGCCATTATGATTTAATTAAGCTACCACAGCTCGGAAGGAGGAGGCCAGGTCCTCTAAAACTGGTTGGCAGGGTGGGAAGGCTGGATCTGGGGCCCAGGGCAGGAAGTGCTAAAGACACTGCTCAGACCCCCAACTGCAACCCCCACCTCCAGGAGCCCCACCCTCCTTTCCGGTTAACCCCCTCACGCCAAGTATGCGTCCAACAGTCCAGACACACAGGAGGCATGCTGAAATGCCCTTGGTGCCCGCCACTTTCTCAGAAGGATGTTTCTAAGCAAACGAAGCCAGATGCAAACGACTGCATGTATAATTAAATCCATTGATATGGAATGTTCCAGAAAGGGTGAATTTATAGAGAGGGAAAGCAGACCAGCAGTTGCCTAGGACTGGCCATGGTTGGGGAGATGAATGAGCAAAGGGCATGAGGAAGCTTTTTTGGGTCCACAGAAATGTTTCAGAACTGTTTTGTGGTGAGGATTGCACACTTTACCGATTTACTACAACTCACTGAGTTGTACATTTACAATGATGGGTTTTATAATATGGAAATGACACCTCAATAAAACTGATTTTAACAAGAAAGGGGTACCCAGGTAGACAGGCCAGTGGAACAAAAGTGTCGCTCTCAAACTGGTCACCGCTGCCCAGGAGGGTGACCAAAAATGTCCCTCCCTCGCCCTCTGGGCACCCAGCTGACAGCTGCTGGACTGGAGAGAGCAGGGGCTTCAAGGTCAGAAAACTGAGCCCTCACCAGCCATTTGACCTTGTGTGTTTTCCACCTCTCTGAGCTTCAGTTTTCTCATCTAAAATGACACTAATACTACTCACCTGTGTATGCAAAGCACCCAGCTGGTGGACGGCATGTCACAAGCACTCAAAAATCACTTCTGGTCCTGTTCCCTTCAATTAAACAGGTAGTAATAGAGACCTGGGCGCTGTACCTGGAACCATCTCCAATGCTTTAGGGAATCCCAGGGTAAGAGGAAGACCAACCACTATTTCCAAGTTTCTGACCTTGTTAATACACTTAAAAAGCAACTCACAAGGTAACTGCAGATGAAGTCTCGTAACCAGGGTCTGAAAGCTTGGTTCTGAAAAGCCCAAAGGCTGAGCCACGGTGTTGGGGGAGCTGGGATTGGGCCACGTGGAACAGAGAAGTTTTAGGAAGAACACGCAGGGGCCTCCCATGCAAGAGGCCTGGTTTAAAATCCTGGCTGTCTATTCACCAGCTGTGATGCTGGACAGGACACTCAACATCCCAAGATGAAAACGGGGAAACGCCCCCCCCATATCTGTGTAAAGAGGATGAGAGAGCGCGCAGAGGACGTCCCAGAGCCCAGCACACAGCAGGCACCTCACTAAGGCTGCACGGGGCAGGTGGGAGGAGAAACGACACTCAGAACCAAAGCAAAGACACAGAGCGACGACTGATGTGGACGGTCCGTGGAGGGCCCTCCCTCGATGCTCTCCCTTCGAGAACCTGCTGTACCCCCCAGCTCAACATGGCAGCCTCAGGGTACCCCCTGGAAACAAGGAAGGCAGCCCACACTCCAAATGGTTAAGGGGGGCAGGGTCGTTCCTTCGGGGAAGCAGCAGATCCTGCTGGGCATCTGTCTTGGCCTAAGCCTCGTGTTGAAATAAAACCCCAAAATCATCGTAAATGAAAAATGAGGGAAGACCAAAAAGGGGGGTGTGGAGGAAAAGGGAAATCTCATCCCAGGAGGAGGGGCTGGCCGGCAGCCAGTGTCAACACGGCCAGCTGGGACGGCAGGCGCTGGGCCTGAGACACCCAGGATGGGGGGCCACAACAGCAGCAAGCAGAGCCCCCTCCCCAGATGGGGGAGAAAACCATCCCCCCACCACAAGGATGGATCTGCTGACTTCTCCAAATACAAAAAAGCGGATGACCCAGACTCCGGCAAGACAACTGACAAGAGGTAGCAGACCCAGCTGACCGTGGGGACAGCCCCGCCGTTAGAGCGGATGGAGCTAAGCCGGCAAGTGGGCAAAGCAGTGGACCTGGGTCAGCCTCAGGCTCAGCCACCAGCACAGGGGACAAAACACCTGGAACAGAGAGGCCCTCCGTGGTTCCCGGCAGCGTCGCCTTGTGTTGACAGCACAGCCCTGGAGCCAGGGCTTGGGTGGGGGTGCAGGTGGCACCACTCAATAGCTGTGGGACCCGAGACATAGCTGTCCTTCCTTACCTGTAAAAGAGAGGTAATGGCAATGTTTGCCTCTCAGGGTCCCTGTGAGGAACAAGTGAGCAGACAGGCACGTGCATGTCTGAGCACATGTGCGTGCACCGTGTTAGGACACGGCGTGGAACATGGAATGTGCCGATAGCACCGGCCGTGATTAGCTGACACCCTGGGCGATCATCATGGACTTCCCATGGTACAGGTCACAGCTACCTCAGCAACACAGAACTGCTTTCTTAGGACTCATCTCTCTCGGTCTCTCTGTCTCTCTCTCCTGGCAGAGGCAGCAAGAGTGGGCTGAGCCAGCCCCGGGCTGTCCCACCGTGATTCTGACAAGTCAGGTGCAGAGTTTGTCAGAGCTGAGCAGCCACGCCCAGCATCAAACTTGTCTAACTGGGCAGGTTCTCCCAGCGCAGGGACAGGGCTGCCGTCCTGGAGGAAGAGCCCTCTCTGACGACAGGTACTGCCCTTCTGGGGCTGCTGCACCCAGCGCCATCCTGGTCAGCACATATGGCAGGAGTAAGGACAAAACTCACGACGCCAGGCCAGCCCACTGCAGGCAGTGCTTCTGCCAAAGAGAGATAAGTAACAGACACCAAGCCCCTGTGGTTAAAAAGTACACACACACAGCAGAACCTTGTAAGGTGATCACCCAGGGGACTGTCAAAAATGGTCAACATATGGAGATGTCAGCACAAGGAACTAGGCCTACTGTGTTGACACATACATGGGGTGTCTGTCCATGAAAATTAGGTCAATGTAAGCAGGTGGTCAGCTATGGAGGTGCTATTGTATATGCATAATAGTCAGAAGCAAAAGTAAGTCACTGGGCTTAGGATGTATGTCTGCAGGGGACAGCAAGGGTGACTGGGAAAAATAAAACTGGGGGGGAGACTGTCCTCCAGAAGGTCTTAGGGGGTCTTAAGAAAGAAGATCTCCTGCAGAAGGGACACTGCCACCTCATGCAGCCCCCAGACACTTGTCGCTTCTGTCTATATGGTGTGGTGGCCAGGGCATGGGCTCCTGGGCACCCCATCAGCATGCCCCTCGCCCCAAATCCCACAGGGCCTGCTGTCAGCCTGCAGGAGCTTCACTGCCCCAGAGCGGGATCCTCCAGACCAGACGCGCTGCATGGGAAGCAGAGCCACGGCCACCCAGGAGCCCCGGCAGAGCAGGCCACCCACCTGTCCTCCCCCCAAACCCCAGGGAGGCTCCATGTGATACATCTCGGGCCAGCCTCAAGGAACACAGCTGACAAGGCATTAGTTCCCCCAAGAAGTCACAGCATCCACATTGGCCTCCCCAGAAATGTCCCCTGAGCCTGGCGTCCTGGTCTCCTTGAGCCCCCTCAGGGGCCCGGGCTCCCAGGACAGAGGCAGCAGCTCTGCCGGCACCGGCGTCCTCCCGTTGCCCTGACCTTCCTAAACAAAGGTGCTTTTCTCCCCTGGTTCCTGGGGTCACCACACTTTCGTCAGACCTGGGCTTGTTTTCTTTCCACTCAGGCCCATCTTGGCTTCCCCCACCCCCATCACCATACCCAGGAGACAAACCCTGTATTGTTTCATAGACCTAATGAGGGACACGGCTCCCCACCTCCTGCCACTAACTCCAGCCCTCCCACGCCCCTTCTCCTCTGACGTCTCCCTTGGGCTAAGCGCCCCCTCCCCTGATGGAAGTGTAGGAGCCTTAAGTCAAGGCAAGAGAGGGACCTGCTTGTCTAAACGTCCCCTCCCCAGGTGTATCAGAGGAAGATTCGGTCCCGAGAAAGGCAGCCTGAGTGGCCAATTTAAATAACCAGGTCCCTTTCCCTGGCTCAGGCCTGGAACCAAAGGGGACAAACAAAGGTAGCAGTTAACAGTGTGGGTGATAAAGTAGATAGGCATTCAGCGAGCTGTCCAAAATGTATCCTTCATCTGCAACAAGGCCCTCGAAAAAGTCATCAATGAAAGGGGCAGAAAAGGGACTAAGCCGGCAGAGACTGACTCTCTTTTTCCTCACTAGTCAAATCCACTGGGCTCCTCACATGTGTCCAGGGGCTGCTAGTGCAGAGAAGGGCCAATCCCTACTAAGACAGGCTCCCCCGGGGCCATTTGAGCGTGGTATGTACCAGCATGCCAGAGCAAGGAGCCAGATAAGAGGCACATGTCATCCTGTGCAAACACAGAACCAATGATTGCTCTGGCCTCCCAGAGTTTGTAAATCTGCAAAGCAACCCCCAGAGCTCCTGGCTGTGTCAGTGTGGACGAAGCTGGAAGGAGACAGGAGCCATCAAGCTCTGCAGACAACAAACGGCGCCATGCCCAGACCTCACTGTCAGCACCGCCCACTCACCAGCCACCCGTGGGGGCTGACGCAGGAAGGGAGCCGACCACCTGCGAGCTTTGTGCTTCTGACCCCCACCTGACTCTGCCTGTCCCTTGCTGCCCTCAACAGGGTCCTAAGGCAATGGGCTCTCTGAATCCTCCCCACTTCTGCTCCAAGAGTTAGAGTGTGTACTAGTCACAGCAGAAGTGATTTGGGCCTCGGGAAGGGAAGGTGCGAGGGCTGAAGCAGCAGGCGAGGGAGTCCACCCGCTACCCCTACACACCTGTGAGCCACAAGCCCCTTCTATGCAGTTGCCTTGCTTTTCAGAGCTGGACAGAACCTCAGGACTTATCCCCGGTGTTCTGCCTAGGAAATAAACAGAGACAGAGAGAGGTAGAGACATTTGCTCACGAGCACCCATCTGTGAAGTCACAAGCTACTCCTG